>PDGT01000041.1:1133034-1185492 GCA_003671415.1 Megathymus violae
TATTTTTTCAATCTTTATCTTACGTACAAACTGTGGAATATGCTGCCTTCGGAAGCTTCTTCCCGGAGCGCTATGACATTTGGTTCTTAACGAAAGGTGTAAAAAGAGCTCTCCTTTAGGGCCGGTGATACATTGACGACCCCTCTCGGGGTGCATACGTCCATAGGCGATGGTGACTTCTTAACATCAGGTGGCACGTTTAATTTTTCGCTAGTCTATAAAATTATAAAAAATATATATATTATAATATACGTATTAAACAAAATATATATTAATTAAAGTTTCCTTTGCGCGTGGTACCCGAAACGCTGGCAACATTACCCCGCTATATTGCTAATTATTTGTACATATGTAGCTATCAGTTGATCTCCCACAGTGAGGAAAAAAGGATAGGTAGGATAACTAATGTATTTGCTAGATTTTCTTCTGTAATAATTTGTATTTTGGAATTATGTAAACATTATACTAGTTAACTAACTTTTGTCATCTTCAATGATAAATATAATATCTTGTTATATTGATACTCGATTATGATAATGCCAAAATCATTTTTTGAACGACTACTTACTACTAATCCTGAGCTGAACCAATTAGACGGTAGAATTTTAGACTAAATTAAAAAATATATGATTATTAAAATTACATGTTTTCCGTGTGAACATTCGCTTATCTGTCAATCCAACCCATTCCATTACTTCAGTCATCAGTACTTCAAATTAAACTGTTACTATAAACACGCCAGTGGAGTTATATTGACATTCTCCGATCGCCCCTGCGTTGACGTGAGCTCGTGAGAATGGCCCGTCGTATGTAAATATTGTCCCCAGGCCTGTAAGAGAAGTGAATTAGCACCATATTACTATATTTTACCAAGTCTTTTACGAATAGCATAGTCAATGCCATTCATGAGTTACATTATTGCAAATTCTACGTGATAATTTTAATTTCAATATGACTTTGCTATTTCATTTCAATTACGTAGTAGCTGACTGACTTATTAACATTCACTAAATATTTGAGTACGTCATGGTTTAATTGTATCATTGGTATAAACCGGAAGACACTTAACCGAGAAAAGTTGCCATTAAAATATGGACGACGTGGTTTTGCATTTCGATGCTGTACATTATATTGTAACGACACTTCAGGATAATTTATGACGATCCTCTGGCAAAAGCTTCTTGGCATAATATATAACCATGTTGTCGCCCACACGGGATCGATATCTGAGTAATGTGCGCCCTGGGTTGTTGCTCACACGTGATGAAACAGGTTCATGATTATCTGTACGACACTACTCCCCCAGCAACTGCTCGTTCAATCCTGAGTGCATTCTGCTATCTTTTATTTTAATAACCAGTCGCTTGACATATGGCGTTGTTATGGTAAGATCTAGCAAAGTGGACGGATCGTCACACAGGAAGCGTCAAATTCGCATAAGGAATTCTGCTGCGTCAGAAGTGTTACCGATTCGTAGCCCTGTCTGTTGCTAACTCTTGGAGGTGGCTTATAATAATTTGGACGACGCTTCTCGCTCAGTATATGTTGACCCATTAGCGAGAGCACATGGTTGTCTGTTAACATATCTAGCTACCTGATAGAAAGCGTTCATCGCCGCACATTGACAACCGTGTTCACCGACGCTGTCAGAAAGGAAAAAATTATATTATAGGCACCTGGTTTTTATCTTCCAAAACTATCTTTCTTCCATAATCATTATGTATGATACTATACAATGATAAAAATGTGTCAGATGTCAACAATATCAAAATATTTATGAGCAGCACTAAGATTAAAAGGAGATATTGATTATTTTATTCTTGAGGCAGTACACACTCTCTTTATCATTCTCACTAAGAAACTGGTTTGTAGCAATTTGCTCCACATCTCCACTATATTTTCTTTGTCTCTGATTTATTGAACGTGATTTGTTTAAGTTTTGTTATCAGTTCCCTAGCACATAAACCCTTTCTGTCTTCTTCTTAAAGTTGAAGGCAATTTAATGAAATATTTTTTAATTTTTTTGAAAACGCACACATATTTTTTAGCTTTGGATTTGCGTGAGCTATTTTTCAAAGAGTTGCGTCTTAAAAACATCACCAAACAAGTAAATAGCAATATCATAAAAACAAAGTGATAAATGAGATATATTTTTCATTGATTTTGGGTCACTTCTTATTAAATCAGCAGAAGTATCCAAAGGCTTTTTTGTAACTTAAATAAACATCACAGGTTAATATTCAGAGAATCATTTTTAAATATATACTACTTAACATTTTTACTGCTTATCTACTTAATACTAATCTCTGCACACCGCAATACCTCTCGTTATTTACTGGCGCGGAATATCTTTTTTTAAAGCTTTTAAAGTCCTGGTATGATTAAGATTGATAAACACTGACTAAAGAGAATAAGCTAAACATACTTCGGGACTGATTATTATAAACCTAATTCTGTGTAGAAAGTGTCTAAGGTTAGTATGGAACTCGACAGCGCCACCCACACTTTGTGTCTGATATCTATAATTCACGCGAACGAACCGGTTCGCGATAGCTTGCACGATGCTTTCCGCACAGCACGGCGCCGCAGTCGGTTCTAATTTATAGAGGTTGATTTTTGATTCTGTAAAAGGTTTAATAGTGATTTATTGCTTAGATACACTTTTTTTGGACGTAATTTCTTTGCAACGTTAAAAGAAAATAAGTACGTAAAAATATAAAATACGTAATGATAAGTCTGTAATACTACATTATTTTAAATAGTTAAATTTGGTTAATTTTTAAAAATTAAGATTTACAATATTGTATTATCATGCCCTTCTATTTGATGTCCTACTCCTAATGTAATTTTATTTTTTAATATGGAGGTAAATTTAATTTAAAATCTCAATTTTACAACAAATATTTACGATGTACGTCAATCCTCGGATCACTAAACTCTTACGCATATGAAGCATGAACCAAATCGCAAATCAATAATCCTATCTCTTACCACGATTTATTTTTAAAGGATATTCAAAAACGTAAACACCTGAAACAGTCAAAAAAGAAGCACGATTCTTTCGCGATTCGATCGCGATTCGCGAAGCGATTCTAACGCGTTAGTAAACTGCACAACTGTTTAGTAAATGCGGTTGCGTGTGAAAGCCGGAGTGAACTTGGGAAGTCGGTAGCAAGTGGCGTCGACCACATCTTGCCGGGCGACGTTTATTTCTTTGTTTTACACTCCCACCAAACGCCCAGAACCCATATTCAATTTGCTTCCTTCCAAGAACATTGTTACTAGTTATTTATACAGACTGTTAGACAAGCTTTATAGGCGCCGAAGAACATTAGCGTTCCTGTTGTAAGAGGCATTTTATAACTAACTTGTGTCGCATTTTCTTTTAGAGTACATAAAATCGACTTGAAGACAATAACGTCGCTCAATGAATGCGTGTACGAAGAAACTACTTGGGGAAAAGCAATGAACATAATTGCTCAATTCAATTTAAACAACAGTTTGTATACATATGCATTTCTTAGTAATTTTCTGCATTTCTTAGAATGTTTCAGTGTTCCCTTTTACAATAAATTCTTGAATTTATTGCCGGTGTCTTTTCTTTATACAAATTCTTGAAACCTCTCCGTATGTGCTGATTGGACTAGAGATTTTCGTGGGTAGTGACAACAAAAATCATAACTTTTAATTTCGTCAAAAACTTATCTTTTTAATTTTTACGTTTATAAATATATAAAAAAACTATATTAAACATTGGGCTTAACACTGCATCATACAATTTAGTTGTGTTTTTTAAGTGCAATAATATATATATATAGAAACGATTTATCTCTTAGGACAGATATATAAACAAAGATATAAACAGAGATATAAACAGCGAGAACGGACCCGAGTCACGATTTCGCGTAGCTGCGGCATCCGCTAATGAGCGATCGTACGTAGCGACATATTCGTGACTTGACCCTTTCATTATTAATATTCTGGTAGATGCTGACCAAGTTCTTTATTTAGGAAATAAACAACACTCCATTTTACAGCCTTGGACTATGCCCAATGAGTAATGTAGTCCCATGTAAATATGTGTTTCCTAGACACAAATTTTCAACATATTGTCGGGTAACAATATAAATATTATGTTCTCAGTTATTTCATGTATACATATAAATCCTACAGTACTCGTACCTGTGATGGAATTTTTAGGGGACCATTTTGAAATGAAGTAAGTAGTTTAAAAATCCCACTTTTAAATTAACTAAATCTAGTATTATGAAAAAATTGTGTAATAAATTTACAAAAATAAAACAACAAGTTTTTATTTATAAATTTAATGAAGCTTACAAGCCTTACTTTGATTTCAAGTTGACTAACCTCTCTTTTCTTCTCCAATAATACTCAAGTTTGATGTAGCCCTTTATACTTGTAGTAAAATTGTATTGTAAATTTTAATATAGGTTATAATGTAGACTTTGATTTAGATACAAGAAGCTCGATATATAAGTTACGAGCGCTATGGATATTCTGATAAGATACTAACTAGTATAACACGTCCCGTCACAGCTCCATTAGATCGCTGTCATGCACTTAGCACCGCCTACTTGTAACATTAAACTATCGACAGCCTCGTTGATCACTTTCCAGTCTCTTTAAGACTAGTTAAGAGAAAGTTTAGATAAATAAAATATTTAATTTATATTCTTCATTTTATTTCGGTAGTACTCGTAAACTAAGATTTAACTGCTTTTTTGCAGATATCGAATAAAATATATTTTTTAAAGGGGTAAACTTTAGATTTATTTATTAAATTCCTGATAAACATGAATAACAATTGTACTGCGGATTATTTGTATATAATATGTGTATAATATATAATATATGTAAAGTTCAGAATTTAAAGGGAAGTGAAATCGGGTTATTAATCACAATATATAAGGAAAATAAATACCAAATTGTTAATAACTTTGAATATAAATGACGAAATAATAATTATTAACATCGCTAATCAGGTTTGTAAGGAATTTGAATTTAATTGTAATTTTACCATGTTCTAAATTTACATATTAAAGTTACGAGTGGACAGAGACATATGGTAAGAAAATAGTTTTAACATCTACTACCTTCCCTTCATAAATTTATATATGAGAAATTGTATTTCAAATCTAATTCTATTCTATTATATTCTAGTGCATTCTTAAGCGTTTTGTTTCGCGAGCCAGCTAGGTTTGCTCACAAACTTGATCTTACGAATACTGGTAATAAATTCAAAATGTCACAGAAGATGATACATAATAGATTCATGGCCTCCAGGTGTCATCTCGTAATGTGACAAATGATAGACCTCCCTATTGTTTCTTTTAACAGTTTGTTACTTGTGCAGTTTTGGTTTATTTAGACCTTTACAAACGGAAGATAAACCGCCGGTGACAGAATACGTAGCAAAGGTCATAAAAGCTTCTCGTGTGTAAAATTATGAGTAAACTTAATTGAGAGGTTTATAGTCTGCTGTTACAGGAAGCGTTGAAGGAAGTACGGACTTTGCTTAAAGGGGCTTAACTTTCAAAAGTCATCAAAATAATATGTATAAAAAGTATTTAAAGAAATCTTAATTTAATTTTTTCTGACGATATATCGGAAAGTGTGTGTGAACTAGTGTGTGATCGGAACGGATATTAATTATGTTTATGTAAGTTATTATGATAGGAAGATATATCAATAAATCTTTGAAGTATATTTTTGCCTTTTTATGGTTTGGCATTTAACGACATTTATTATATTCGTTCGAGTCTCTATACAATTTTTATAAATCATTTTGCCTTTCCGTGCGAAGGTTATAGTCTCAAAAGTATGTGCCTATGTATGTATGTAAATTAATTCTTTTGTACTCAAATTTATTTATTTATATAATATAATTTCAAAACTATTTATGATTGCTTGATGTTGTTGAAGTTTGGAATAAATGATACAAATTTAATTCGAAGACATTGCTGAATACGTTTTGAAGCAATTTGTAATACAGGTTGTCTAGCGTTGGATAAATTTGCACGTTGCCCTCTTATTTTCATACATTTTGCGCCACACACGAGGAGTCATCTTCTTTCCAAGAAAAGGTCATATAAGTAGCAACAAAGCAGACAGTCCGACTTGTTTTTTACCATACAGAAATAATCTAGTACCATGGTAAGCATCAGTATGTTATAAACTGTTCAGTTTTGCAGTCTATATTTAAATAAAATAACTCGGCAGTAACGCGAAGTAACATATTTTTAACTATGTTCAATCAACTTCTATTTCAACAAATAAAACGGAAATATTCACTGGTAGATTGTCTTTACCGTTTTGGCCATATACGAGTATATCAAAATAAATCTGTTCGGCACTAACCTGAAGGGCCCGAGGGCCAAATATTCCGGGAGTAATGATCCGAGAATTCCTTATGGGGGTACTTACGACAATAAAGTTGGACAATGGTCGGTCTGAGCGATGTTTGCGGCGGCCGACAGACCACCGACGACGAGCGACTTCGCCGCCATCACACATAACTTCTCCAAGCATAATATTTATGCTCTCCCATACGGACTTAGAAGACGATTAAGAAAACAATTCGATGTATCCTCTTCGCAATGTTTAACTGTACTATCGGTTGACAGTCAGCGTAGCACTAAGCGATGGATATAAGCGATTTTATTTAAATAAAATTGGACTTTTATTTGTAATAAATATTACGTTTTTAAATATACTATATGTTGTTACTTTAAATGCCTTGATGGCTTGTTATTTTTTATATAAATTGTTTGCTTATATTATTTATTATATGTGAAATAAAATGGCATTAAATAAATAAAAAATGTTTATGACTTAACAATTCATCAACATTAACCATAAACGAGTGAGCACCCATTGAAGTTACAATACTTAAGTAACTTTCGAAAATGCAATTGTAGAAAATGCGAGAGTAACACCATTGTAATTGTTTTTATTTTATGTCAATAGCCGAAAAACAAGCAGATTAACCACCTGATGGTAAGTGGTCACCGCCGTCTATGGATGTTCATAGCATGAAGGCATCAATAATATATTACCGGCTGAGATGGAAACGAGGGAGGGACTCACTTATTACTATTATCACTTCCCTGAGAGAAAGCTTTGTGCACCAAGAAAGTTTCAGGTGACGTAAACGCAGCATTAACCACATCCTGTCATTTATGTTGTTTCGACAGACTAAAAATAATGTCATTAGTGCATAATTTTTATATTTTTTTATATTTATACGTGATGGAATATGTCATGACGTCATATTTTTAGGTACTTTTATTCATTCAGATTCAAACAGAGAACCAATCGGTCATTTAATTATTTTTTATTGTATTTTCAATTGACGGGATTTATCTTAATACATCCAGTAATTATGTATAATAGCTTGTTCACGTTGATTTAAAATCAATTTTCAAATCAGGTTTAGACATAACTAGTAACTATTATCTCTAGAGCTTATGTATATCGTTAGAAAATCGATTGTGGTCGATAGTTCGATACGAGATATATATATCTTGAGACAGTAATATTTGGGTTCTGTTATACAACAGTGATTTCAAACTAGTAGTAAAAAAAGTTCAACTTACATTACTAAACGTTTTCTATCTGAGAATCCTTAACAGAAGCGGATGTATCTATACAGCCCTGTCCCGTTCATATGTCACAATGTCAACAGTCAAAATATTTACTTAGAAATTGGTGGGGTCGGTCGCCGTGATTGCATCCTACGTGCTGGTATCCCTAGTTACAAGCAGCTCATTTTATTTTTTGTGCCGACGTTGTCGACAACTTCTCTTTGATCTTTTCTGTTGATTTAATCTCATTAGATTGCTTGCTCTGTAAATTATACTACACAACATAAATCTTCCAGTGCGATACGAATATAAGATGTGAAGTATGTTATTTTTGAGAACTTGTGTTGTTAGTAAAAATAACGAGGAATGTACATATATGGCATAATTAATATAAGTATTTTTATTTTAGTTTCTCTATTAAGTAGTCCTCGTAGAAATTCACTGTCCCTACAAATATTTTTGTGAAATATATTTAAAATTGAATAATTTCGGCTCATTAGCATGATAACAATTATTATGAATTGATCAACTCTATATTTAGGTATTTTTTAAAATTTTGGCTTAGGTAAATTTTGTTATCTATGCAGAAGCCAAAACATACAATTTTGAAACTTTTGGCTATCTGACAAATGTAACTCTGAACAATTTTTTTCTGAGATATGTATTAGTTCACGCAGAACAGGCAAGAAAAGTTGCTATGAAAGTTCTGCTTAGAGGGCACCAAAGTTATGGAAACTTTTCCGGAGGTATCGCAAAAAAAATATTACCTGCTAAAAACGCATCACTTTTTTTTCTGATTTCAAACTATAAACATAGATAGACAGGCATAGGTTTACGAGTGCAACTTTGGAAAGTTCGTGGGTTACTTCAGTTTGGTATTAACTTGCGACGCTACTTACTGATTCTAACAAACTATGAACAATCGTCTGGACAAAAGAAATAGATAATTATGATAATTTAAATTGATTCAAATAAAAAAATGACCTCGTTCAGAAACTACACCATTACTTACAGATGTCCCTAGTATTAATTCGTCGAGTATAGATTATTAAGTACAGTAAGCAATAGTGATGCAGAACGTTCTGATAACTTTGTTTACAAAATGCACTTTTACTGTTAAAGTTATCTAAACAGTGCAATACATTGATAATATCAGTCAATGTGGAGAGTGAATAGCATATTGATGGAAATTTATCGTTGTTTGAGGGGCGAGGCCCAAGGATACGATACGCGAGACGCACGGTAGGAGCGGTCTTTAATACGATGTTGTTTGCGTATTGATGCTTAATGGCAAGATCGGGTAACACACTTATTTTTTCATGAAAACAGCCATCTAGCCACTAACTGATAGTAAGTAGTCACTACTGCCTATGATACCAGAGGCACCCTTACGCGTTGCTAAAGAAGGAACCGAGGAATCAATTTGTACAGTGTACCATACATTGCAACTAAAACAAGTTAAATATATTTCCTAGTTGATTTTAGAAGTACGATGGAAGTCAGGCAGGTAAACTTTTCCATGATGCATAGAAGTAACAGCGACTTCCACTGAAGGATTACTCGTCGACCATTGCCTCGTCTGTCACTCAGCAGGATTCACCACGAGCAGTGAACGTTGTTTTCTACTCAAGATTCGTGTTCTTCTCATCTCAAAATACTGTTGTAGCAATTTTTTTTGCGAAACTTCTGTTGAAAGACATGGTTAGCGCAATATTAAATTGCTATTACTGTAGTTTCTCTGGAATATTATTCACAGAGAAGCGTAGGCGCCGCTTCGTGTAACCCCGATGGGGGCATGATCGACCGTCACTATGTGGGCGATGAACACCGTTGCAGTATAATGAAACCCTTTGTACAGTAAATTGGTTATGAGGGCCTGACCGATTGCCTATTGCGGTTTAAAAATTAACCATCAGTATACCCACGCTTTTGGGAATAATTCCGTGGTCTTAGTGAGGCTCTCGTCTACAAGAAGCTTTGTTTGTTTAACACAAATTTAGGCTTTCTCGGAGCACTTTTAATTAATTGTAAAGATAACAAATGTTCTAACACCGGGAAAAACAATGGCGGCTAAATCGTATTTTTATTGTTTCTTGCCACGGTTATCTTCAGAGCACATAATGTCGTTAACCTCTTCGGAGTGTGGGTGTCTGTAGGGTTCTTGATTACGTCGATTTAGAGATCACGAACAATAGCAGTCTGATAATGATACAAAGTAAGCATTAAAACAATAACGTGTTCATTTCAACATATGGGTTTGACTTCCAACGTTTTTAACCTATTGGTTTGTCTAACTGAGATTAATATATAACCTATTGAATCTATATTTGATTTCAACGACTTTAATTAAACTTTAGTGCACGAAACATCAAAAGGAGAACGCGGGCGATGTTTAAAGAGATTTATGATGATTTGAATGCATAAGGGCTTGTTTGATGGTAATACGATCATAGGGCCCGTGCTATCCATAACCAATGTTAAATTGAATATGTACGGAATAGGTTATTTGGCGTCGTATGATCGAAGAGCTGCGTGCCCATGTAATCGATTCGTTACAAGATGATAGATGGACCGGCCATGCTCTTAAGTCGAATCAACTAATTTAACGATTAATTGATCTTCTCTAGTGTGACCAGGATATTTTCCTAATAAATACAGTTACATTTCATATTCTTTAGTTATATATAAACCTTAATGCTCTACGATTTTTATGTTAATGCGGCAATTTTTGTGTCTTATAATATAAATGTTAACTTGCTAAACAAGAACGATGTCAACAGTACTGACTATTCACAAATGGTTTTTTCGTTTATTAGTTTGACTTGATTTGTTGTGACCATAATTTATAATTTTCTATTCATTCTCTATTTATTACTATGTAAAGATTCGGTTAGGATATTAAATGGCAATTTTTAAAGTATTTGCTACAGAATATATTATATTCTCATCAATACATTTTAATATACTCTACATACATAAAATACTGAAATATCGTTCGAACCCCAACATCAATTTAATTCAACGTTCTCTCAATGCAAATGGATAGCGTGATGACAGTTAACGAATGAACCTATGGATAGTTCACGGACATTGCAGTGCAGTTAATTGAAACTAGCTTAATTGAAATACGAGTATATATAGTTGGGTTAATTAAAACCTCCGCACATACATACCTTTGTCATTAATCCGCTGAATGCTAAATTTGTCGACTCATATAATGCTAAAGTGTTTGTATAATTTTTAAAACTAAAAAAAGATAATAACGTGACTTTTATTAATCATCCCAATGATTAGTTTGGAGTTTGGAGGCTTACGTAAGTACATAGTTGTAGAGTTAAGTTGTTAACTTCCTCTACAATAGTAATTGTTCGGATCATTTTTTAGGATAATAGACGAATAACGTGCCCCTTGATGGTACCTAAATAGTTGTCGCCTTCCATGCATTCGTAACGTCAAAGTTATAACTAAAGCTTTGTCGACTTACATTGCAGCGATGCACCCATTTAATACTGGCTTTCCAATACACGCATAAAACGTCTCATGGTTGGTCGGTATATACCACCCTCGGACACCACACTCGGACTAACGAGCCAAATAGTTAAAACCCTACCACGTGTATTTTCGGAATTAAACTGGGTGGTAATGGTGATGGTGGTGGTAATCCAGAGACCTCTAACAAACCGTTCGCCAAAGCCTCGTCTGTTGTTTAGCAAGGTGTATCGTGAATAGGGAAGTCGGCTCGGTCTTAGGGATGAATGAAGAGCTTAACTGACCACATATTATAATGTAATAATCGTTCATGTACTCTTAAGTTTTTTAATTTTAAATTAAAGAAATCTAACGTCGTTTCTGTTATAGTTATGTATACACTAATATTTCTCTTTTTATATATTTGCAGGTTGCTCGTGGGCGCACCTTTAGGGCAGAATTTGCAACCGAACACAACCAGATCAGGTGCTCTTTGGAAATGCGGCCTCACGCCAGCCGTAAGAGACTGTCAGCAAATCGTTACAGATGGCAAACGAAGTGAGTACGGACGCCATTACTTAAGTACCTGGTACCAAAGTGATTTCATATACAAAAATAATCATGACAATTGACATTAATGTATTTGATGATCGATGAAATGTCTTCGATTCTTACCTTTCCACACTTACATTATGATATTATTGTCTCAATTGTGAATAACTAAAAGTATTTTTTCTACATTATAGGACTACATTGTATGGACAAAAAAGTAAAGTAGTAATGTTTGGTAACAAGCACTCGTAGATACTGCTGTCGATCACTTTTAGTGTATAAATCGTAGTGTATATGACGGGTGAAAAAATCGAACACAAAAGCACACGGCGTTCTATATTCAGTATAATTAAGTCCATAAGATCTTTTGGAACAGACGCAGTAGATTTATAAACACTGATTTATAGTCACTGTAAATGCACAGTAGAAATCGATTGTAAATGAGAATAAATTTAGAATTTTTTTATATTTTTTTCGTTTAAGTATCATATCCGCTAGAAGTGTTAAACGTAGATTAGAAGTTTATTAACTATAAAGAAATACACGAATATGTTTTAATTGCCTACTTACTCAAATTTGCGCGTTCTGGTATAAAAACAGTATAAGTTTTAACTAAAATGTTATCTTTTGTCGGTGGTGCCCCAAACAGCGAAGTACGGCAGTAAGATAAACAAGAGTAAGTGAGCTGTGGTCTCAATCTCCTTTACTTAATTTACTCCTATTACTAATAAAAACTAATCGCTGTTCTTTACTTTGATTCCACTAATAGCGACCTGTATGCTGAGTTCCAGCTGTCCCGCCATCAATATATTTAGCATGCACTAATTTTTGATTAGATTTTTTATTTTGCATACAAAAATGATCTATATTCTCCGATTATGTAAATACAAGTACTTGAAATAGATTTCTATTTTATCAACATTATAGGAATTTGATTATATACTGTTTATAATCACAATTTCAAGTTATGTTAAAAGATAAAAAAAATATTTATAACACGGTAGGGACAATCTGCAGAGCACGTTCATAGCTAAGGTAACCCGAAAAGTTTGTTTAGTTACCGCTATCGGAAGATAACAACCATGTCGGACTGCTCAATAATAATACGCTCCTCAAAGTACGGTTATGTGCTTATGAAATTTTGTTTTTAGCGGTCACCTAGTCGGCCATTGCTATTACCGCGCCCGATGCTAGCCTTAATTTGGTCAACAATTTGCACAGCCGTAAGGCTCTGAGCAACTTACAACTTTAAACTGTAAATACGTTCCTTTTATTTACAAAGAAATCTGTTCCAAGTACACTCACATAATTACCATCACTAACTGCTTGCACAGGCATCCACTTACAAGCTTGAGCTATTGAATAGCACGACACTGAAATTATAAATTATAATGGATAATTTATCACACATTTTTTTTAAATAACGTCGAGTTAAATTTGTCTCATGGTATCATTCGTGTAGCACACTATTTTAGATAATGTATTTATATTGAAACTTTCACAACTTCGGATTGAGTTCAGTTGTAGTGGTAACGCTTTATTTAGGCTCAGAGAATTTGGGAGCTTCGCTAATAGGATTAGAGCTTCATGTTTGTTTATAAAATAACCATAGTTCTGTTTACATACCTGAGGTTGATTTGAAAGTAGAAATTTAATCAGGATATAGCAGACCAACCAAAGATACAACAGTTGAATAATAAATCAATAGCATCACACATAAAACTACTAAAGGTGAATGGTATTAAACACTTAACCCATTGAATTATTAGATGAAGATTAGATAAATGCACAAATACATTTCTAATAAACAATTGATTAGGAAAACCAAATTATGTCTGGTAAAAAGTAATAATTAATATCGTCTAACAATAATCAACGTTGAAAATAAATGAGAGCCGATTAACACAATATAGTGCAATAATTAGCCATACTCACGTTCAATAAAACTATAATTGGTGTCTTTTGGTGAATTAACGAATCGGCCATTTATTAATTTGTACCAGTATCAGCTCGAAATTAACATAAAGTAGATTTCGTTAACGTCCATTAACCTGAGACCACACGTTTGAACAATAATAATGTCACGCCGTATCTTCTCAGTGATTCATTACAGGTTTGCAGGAGTGTATCGTCACCTTTACAATACACGACACCAGAACTCAAGTCGATGAAAACCGAAAATGCATGTTATTATCCAATGCTTTTGAAGCATTCGCACGATATTTATGCAATGTGAAAGAAACACTACTTTAATTATTTGCAAGGTTTTTAGTTTATTTAAAGGTTTTATATCTTCATATGTTGCATCATACACGCCTGGTTGCAATGCTTTGCATTTGCCGAAATACCATCAGTATGGTCTATGATTGGGATTATTTTTTTATCACAGTAAGCAAAAGCAACTTAGGTCAAAGTTATTCTACCGTAGCTTTTGTTTTTTTTATAAATCTCCTTTACTTTAATAGTTTCTAGTTTAAGATCATTATTGACTGATTTATAGCGTTTGGGTAAATTTTGAATGACTTTCTTAATTTTTTTAACTCTGTCCATGTTCGCTGTTGAATTAAATTTTGTGTCTAATTAAGCCTTGTTAAGCTTCCCTTGTATAATATTATTTTGCCTTTATATAAAAGAATTTTTAATGTTTTTACTAATAATTTCATGTTAATTTTTGTTCCAAAGGTTTTTTTACATGATATTTGCTATAACGAAAATGCCTCGCCGATTTAATGTATGATGCTTTTATGGTTGCCTTGTTTTGGTTTTGACGAAGATTTTGCAAGTTATTTCTCTGTATAGGTGTCGATTCACAACACCTGTCTGGGCCCCACCCCGATGAAATTAAAGATGGCCAGTGGCTCGGAGTATCTGTTCGAAGTCAGGGACCTGGAAAGAAGGCCGTCGTATGTGCTCATAGGTAAAACACATTTAAATTTATATTATTTTTTTTGTCTTAATCGCAAATCACAATGTTATTTTTAGAAATTAATTTGTTCATTAAGCTATACTGAATAGAAATTGTTATTTTCCAGATATATCCGGAAATCTGGAGAGTCTCAATTCGGCCAAGGACTTTGTTACACATTAAGCAATGAACTTGAATTAGTCGACGTTTGGGAGCCATGTCGAGGTCGTTCGGTGATTAGGTTAGTTTCTTGGTTATACGTTAGGCTGTGATCGCCTTTTTATGATACTTAATTTAAGATAAATTGTACGTATCGCAAGAATATCTTGGAGTAATTATATAATATTATATTTAGTGACCAGCTACAATAGTTGTCAATAATAAAGCTTATGAAGATACTATATAAGATACTATATGGGATCTTGACGTTGCGGAGTAAAAACAATTTATCCTTAAAGTCGTCATAATGTTAGTCAATTTTACTAATAACTGGAAAGTTATACGTATTTCAGTTTTATAATATCTCCCATATTAGAATATAACAAGGACTATTAACCGAAACACTGTGACAAATTAGTATAATAAATGCCGTGCTAAAGATATTAATAAAACATTTCAGAGAACATGAGGAATTTGGTTTCTGTCAAGTTGGAACTAGCAGCTCACTCCTAGATGATAATACATTAATTTTGGGGAGCCCTGGCCCATATACGTGGAGAGGAACAATATTTACTCAAGACACAAACGATAATATATTAGAAAGTGATCATTCTGTTTATATGGCGCCTGTCGAAGATGGAGTCAGTCCTGTTGAAAAATATAGTTATTTGGGTGTGCATTACTAAGTTTTTAAGTCAGATGAAAAAGTGTATCATTAATGTTCAATTCTTTCTTTTCCGTTGAAAAATGGAATGGTCAATGAACATACCTCCTTATTTATATTTTCAGGGATGTCGGTGGCAGGTGCTTCATTCTTCGGTAGTACTCCGTCATACGTAGCAGGGGCACCGCGTGCACGTGGCACTGGTTCAGTTGTTTTTTTTAGTAAGCAAATTATCGATGACTGGACTAGACCTGACGTGGACATACTCAACTTTACTCTCATCCTTAATGGCGAACAATTTGGCTCTAGTTTCGGATATGAGATTGCTTCAGCCGACGTTAACGGTGATGGGTACGTAGTTTTGCAAAATAAATATGAAGATTATTAGCTTATGTTTTTTTTGGTTCAGCTTAAAAAGTTTAAATAGTTTTCTACATTAAGTTATAAAATGTTTTCTTTTAGAAATAAATAGTTAATTCTTTCACGTAATGTATTGTAGATACTTTTTACTTTCAGTTTGCCAGATCTACTAGTTGGTGCTCCATTTTACTTTTCACGAGATATCGGTGGAGCTGTTTACCTATACCTCAACGTCAAAAACAGTCTACCACCCGAGTATAATATAAAATTAACTGGGAAGCCAGAATCACAATTTGGCATTGCTATAGCAAATGCTGGAGATCTTAATAAAGATGGTTGTGAAGATGTTGCAATCGGAAGTCCGTATGAAGGCAACGGTGTAGTTTATATACATATGGGAGATAGAAAAACTGGTCTTAAGCCGAAACCAGATCAAATTATCACGGCAGAGACCCTCCCAAGGGTTTTGAAAACATTTGGCTACTCCTTATCCGGAGGCATCGATTTAGATGCGAATGGTTATCCAGATTTATTAGTTGGAGCTTACGAAAATGTAAGTTTATACTATAACAATATTTTATCGCATTTGTAGTTTATTGTACAATGTTAACAAAGTTACATCTATGTTGTACAATAAAGAGAACAAATAACTAGTTTGTCGTGACTATAATTAAAAAAAAATCTGATTTACAGAGTTCCATTGCACTGATTCGGACAAAACCAATTATTGATATAAAGACTTCAATTAAACCGTCGAATACAATAATAAATATAGATCCAACGATACAAGGATGTGAAAAGGATCCATCAGCCAAATATACATGTTTTCATTTTCAAGCTTGTTGTATAATAAAATCTCTTGTAAGATCAGCGCAAAGTAACAATCACGAACTCAATTATGTCATCGAGGCAGAGACTTTTCCAGGTGGCAGAAAATATTCAAGAGTGTTCTTTGATTCAGAGAAGTCTAACATAGTCAATAAAACAATTCAGCTGGCGAAAGATATCGAAGTCTGCAGAGAACATATTGTATATCTCAAGAACAATACTAGAGATATACAGACGCCTATTAAAGTAAGTTTAAACTACCAATACTACAAATGATACATATATCAATTAATTTAGTAGAATTTGTACTTTTCAGGTCAGAGATACCCTCAATGAAGTACTGTAATTAAAGTGATAAATAATATAAGTTATCCGGGCAGGTTTTAAGTCCGCTTCTCGTAAAAAACTATTTGTTTTCGATATTATTTCACTCCTATTGTACACACACGTACATTATTTTTAATACCTAATTCTATAGACTCTCAGTATTTCTACTGTAATAACAAGGTCGTCTTTAAAAAGGGTAATAATTTATTCTCCAATTTCGCGTATACATACAAGAGGCTATAGATGCATTTTATGTATAGAATAGATGCATTTTTTATTTAAACTTTTAAATATATTTTAACTTTGGAAAATATTTGCCGGCAAGGGATATTCGAATGAGGTAATTACATCTAGTAGCAATGTGTTTTCTTTATTATGGCTAACACCGGTGACAGCAAAGCATTTATAATCTGTTTCAAATAAAACTGTTTCTTTTGAGGTTCATTTAAAATGTCCATGAATGTCCAGGTGGACTGCATGCGTGTTTATTTTATATGTGTACCGCGAAAAAGCATCGTCTCAAATATTGAAAAAATTTTCCTAAACATTGTTTTTAGTGCCAAAAATCTATTATAAATTAAATATCGTACCTATTCATTGATTGATCATCGTGTTCAAGTTGATCATTACAGTTACCTCTGACTTTTTAACTACAAATATAAATTTTAGAACGGACTAAATATATTTCTTGCAATCTCCAGTTCCAGGTAAACTACAAGATAGTACATGTTCAACCCCAATATTCCACAATTGGCGCATTGCCTAATATCGATGATTATCCAGTGCTGAACGCAACGGCCAGGACATCGTTCAGTGCAAACTTCCTTAACGACTGTGGTTTAGATGGTATATGCGTCAGCGATTTGGTTGTGGATCCTATTCTGCAACTCCCAAAAAGTATGTATCTTTTTATCACTACACAAATATTGGTAACCAATATGAACATTAATGATTAAGAAATCATAGTTCGATATATCACAGGTTCTGTCATCTGGAATTAATCTAATGAATACGCAGCGATACGTAATTAAAATTTTGCCATTCACTAATTTTGTAATATAAAGTAATAAGGGAACAATTTTATAACTTACATCAGAGATTCTTAACTTGCAGTCCATGGTTCGCTAGAAGTCATTGTCAGATATCGGGGTTTATGGCTGCTTAATATACTTTTGTAAAATTATAATATGAATAATTATAACTATAATTAGTAATATTATGTGTGCATGTATTTTCTTTTCGTTCCCTATTCGGTCGTCAATGATGGAATACCAAAGAAGTATTGCGAGCTGAATTTAATATAAAGAAAGCTTGCCCTCACTTAGTTTTAAATTTTTTTATATTCTTGACATTCAATACTCGTGAATAAGTTTTTATAATACGAATGGCAATCCGGAAAACAGCATCTGGAGTTCCGAAGAATCCGATATTACTAGCGCTGCTCGCTCTAAAGGTATCTTAAATCTCAATTTCACCGTGTCGTTTAGAACAGACCATAACCTCTAAAACTGACTACAAGTAGTACAAGGTGGGTTCAGATCTGGGCTTACACAAGGACCAGTCTTTAGCTCTTATAAAATCTAGAACTTTGGATTAAAACCAGGCTCTTGCTGGAAAATCCACAGTACATTGTTAAAGTGAGCTGAAGAATGACAACACAATGAATAACGTTCTCTTTAAACACTTTGGCTGAAGTCTTTAATTATTATGATTCGATTAATCCGCCAGGATCTGATTTAAAATGACACCGGATTGCAATCCCTATTTATTTTATAGATTCTAAATGACATAATTATGTGTTAAGGTAATAAAATCGAAAATATAATACGCTTGCCACTGTTTCAGCTGAAGACGGTAAAGCGTATTCTTTAACATTAGGCCAAGAGGAGGAGATCAAACTATCTATTTCTGTGGATAACTATGGAGAGTCTGCATATGAAGCTCAACTTTTTGTGCACCATCATTCTAGCCTACATTATATTGCTGCAAATATAAGCGTAAGTGCAATTTAATTCAGGAGAAAACTATTTTTGTTTACGATGACTAAATGAAGAATAAGATCTTGAAATGAAATAAAGCATGGATAGTTAAATATTTTGAAAATAAGCCTTCTAATAGTTAGTCCTATTTCATTATTTCGAACTTTGTGTTAATTACAAATGAATTATCATGTGCTTCGGTAAATAAGGACATCTCGATAAACAGTTCTTCATAATAAGTTCTAAACTTTTGTGAACTCTGTCTGTCCGCAATTGGCAAGCTGGGTCATGACTTTATCTCCTTCCAGTGTTACAAAATAATTTGTTGGAATAATAAATTTATCTTGTTATTTTTTTCAGGGTAAACATATGATTTGTACGAGCGTAAATAAGACTATAGTGTCGTGTATGCTAGAGAATCCTTTCAAGAAGCAACCAGCGGGATCGTCCTCAATAACGTTACGATTCGACGCTAGAGCTTTGGAAGACAATGAGCCTTCGGTTGTTTTTTCTGTATGGGCCAACTCGACTTCAAAAGAAGTATTCCCTGGCAAAAAACCTGTACAAGTAGAAGCCCTAGTTATAAAGAACGCTGAACTGCTTATAAAGGGGTAACTATTTTAAATTATGATGCATAATAAACCATCTTACTATGATATGCGAGTATGTATTGGGGCGGCTTAGAATACGCCCCCCAATCCCATGCTGGCAGAACAGGGTGTTGTAAGAGGCGACAGAAGTGATTAATATTATTACTGGTGTTAATATTTTTCCGTGAAGCCTGCCTGGCTAGCTACCACCCTCCTGCTAGAGTCAGCCGCCAAACGATACGTCGTGTTCCAGTTGGGAGCTTGAAAGCCAGTACCTTCTTTCTAATTTCCTACTCATTTCCTGGTCGACAATGCCTCAGTGATACCTTCGGTCTTGCTGATGTCCATGGGCGACGGTGACCACTTACCATCCGGTGGCTCGTCTGCTCGTTTGTCGGCTATTAACATAAAAAAATGAAGTGTTTGCCCAATAGCGAGAATCTTAGTTTTTTTAATAGATTATCACTTAAATGGTTGTTAGAAATTAAATTCCATAATCTTCAGATCAAAGGCAGATCATAAGATCTTGATGGTTTAACTGCCATGATTAACTGATTAATGACTTAAGGAATTAATGTATTTAGCTTAATTTTTAAGATTTCTTTTGCGATTGATATCAATGTATAAATTTATAAATTGTGTTTATTAAAATTCATTTTGATCTAAGAATCATGTATTCTTGACTACCATAACTGCCCTGATTGCTCCTTTCTTTTTGCCTTGTTTATCCCTGTTAACTTTATTAAATGTATTGTGTTTAGTTTCTGACAAATATTTCTTTGTGTTCTATTTGTTTCTGTAAAGGTTTCTGTATTAATAAGCATTACAAAATTGTTGTTTGGTATTTTGCATTCAATTTGATTGCAATATTTTATATGTGTAGTTAGATCCAAGTGTAATATTCTGTGTCCAAGTTGTTTAAATTCGATGAGGCCTTATTATATTGTCAAAGCTATTCAAGTATTCATTAGTCATTGTATCGTTACATTGTAGCGCTGCGCGACCAGAGCAAGTGTTCTATGGCGGCGAAGTGAAGGGAGAATCTGCCATGAAGCACTTTGACGATATAGGGACGCGAGTTATACATACATATCAGGTAAATATTACAAGCCAATAAGCTCTCGACTATCTCTTCCTAGTGAAAAGACGTGACGAAGTTATATTATTAAATTACTACAACCAGCACTAAAGTCCGCAATTCTATGGCGTAAATCTAATGTAATACGATTCTTGACCTGACTTAAGATATTTTACCTGCCTGGCTAATTATAACACTACCTTTAAGATCAAGGGGTTTTAGGTATTTCGGTTTCAGTGTCGGAAACACAGTTAAAAAAACGAGCTTCCCGCTTCCTTTTGGTCTTATATTGATCTCTAACCCCTCTAACGATCTTAATGAAACAACGCGGTGAAGAATGTTCAAAGCCAATCAAAAAAGAATTAAGGGAATTATTAAATAACTAGATGTGACCTGGGCCTCGCCGTAGGCTATTAATAGGCTAAAGCTATTGCTGTACTTACAACGTATAGTAAAATATATTGCTATTGCATATTATATATCGTAATTTCAGGTGTTTAATGAGGGTCCTTGGCGTGTATCATCTGTCCAAGTCGTGATTTCCTGGCCACATCAGGTAGCGTCGGAAAACGAACAAGGCAAATGGCTCCTCTATCCTGAAGATGTACCTACTGTTGATGGTGAAGCAGGTAATGTTAATGTTAACTTTTCGTTAATGTTAATTTTTAAGGAAATTTATAAAGATAAACTTAACAAACCAGGCAGTGATATGTTTTCACATGTTTGTGTATAACTGCTTTTGTTTCTTTTGTGTATTACCTATATGGAAGCGTGTTGTAGTGCAACATAATATAATTACTCGAACACCACGTATAGACTAGTACACTGTACTGATTGTCTATTAGTTTGAACGTTGGTCTTCCGTACTGGACACTTTGTTTTAACTCCACGTGAGCCATTTTTTGAAACTATGTGCGCGATAGAAATTAATTATTACTTGCTTTGATGAAGGAAAAATCAAAAGATTCAGAAGAAGTAAACCATTGATCTTCATAGATTAGTAAATGATTATTAAATACTCTGTGTAAAAAAATACCGTTAAATTTTAATCTACTCACTAAATTTCCAAATTTCTTATCATACATTATCTCATAGATTCTCATCATTACTTTTTGATTACAATGTATTAAATAATATCAATTACCTGTTTGAAATTAACACATAACAGTAAATCACATTGCATTATGATGTTTTCAGATCAAAGCAACGGAGAGTGTTTCATATCAGAAAGTGAAATCAATCCCCTTAAACTGACTAAGCGCCCTGGAACACCAGAACCTTACCTCGAGAATTTAGAAATGGATCCGTTCCTTGTCACAGGGAAGTTGAGCGTTTCCAGTGAAAAGGAACACAACGAAACGATCAGGAAAACTATTGAATATTCATCTTCTTTTGAGAATAAAGTGAGAAGGAGAAGGGAGAGCGACATTGTGAAAGCTGAGGCATATACTGATAAAGATGGGCAAAGAAAACACGTTGTCAATATGGTCAGTATTGTATTAATATGTAACAAATTTAGACCTTTTATATGCTACTTGCGTTTACTGGAGAAGTTTATCAATTTAGGTTTTGTAATTTTGTTCTTAGAAAAAAAGATACAACAAACGCTTCGATACTACATTGGAATAATAATTGTCGTCTACCAAACTAAATATATCTGTTCAATAAATATTTATCTCGACATTTATGTTTTCAGAATTGTCAAAAGAAGACTGCTAAGTGCATACAATTCCAATGCGTTATATACAGGCTGGGCAGGATGCAAGCTACTACTATCACAGTCAAAGCGCGCCTTTGGAACGCCACCTTGGTGGAAGACTACCCTCGAGTCAGCCACGTCAACATCGCTTCCACGGCCTTCATACATATACCAGAGCATTATAATATTCATCAGAATAAACGTCACGATGATACGGCTACGGTAAGGATTCACCAATATTCATTATTACGTCCCACGTCAATATGTGTTATTATAGGATATATTTTAGAACATTATTTTTTTCTATATATGTCTTATATAGATATTTTATTATATAAACATCAAGAAGTAAATGCTATTATTAAGGGCGTCGAGAAGAAGGGGAGCCGATTTAATGTTTTACTGAGAAAAAGTCCACGTTATATAGGATGCTTACATATTGAAACTTTCACGGAAGCCATACATATCATAAAAAAACCCGTGGATTTTATGGCTAGCGTGTAATTTAAGCCGCGTAGCGTGTAAATGGGAAGCCCATCTTCAGGTGCATTCGGGAGCTGAGTCCGATATAAATTTTGTATTCCTTTAATTTTCTGAGGCTACGATGAAACAAAGCGTAGCAATGATGTCTGCATACCCAAAGTCATTCGAAATGAACCATCTCTCACTAAGCCATTGTGACATAGTTAACTGTTACAACATTTAATCAACCAATCCATTATCATATATATATTTTTTTATAATTCAAGGTTTTTAATAATCAAATATATTATTCACTAAAGTAAAGAACCTTGAAAAAACTTTATTTTCCCAAAGAAGTCGCTGGTTGAAAGCCAATTGAAACCAAATTGTTCTTTATTTACAGGTAGAAACGGTTGCTTATCCAGACTTAAAGATCAGCGAGCCAACAGAAGTGCCTTTGTGGGTGATTATAGTGTCAGTTATTGTGGGATTATTCGTGCTTGTGCTTCTAATAATCGCGTTGTGGAAGCTTGGCTTCTTCAAACGAAGCCGACCGGACCCTACTCTCTCGGGCAACTTGGAGAAGAACAACCACG
This sequence comes from Megathymus violae, assembly GCA_003671415.1. Classification (NCBI taxonomy): domain Eukaryota; kingdom Metazoa; phylum Arthropoda; class Insecta; order Lepidoptera; family Hesperiidae; genus Megathymus; species Megathymus violae. The sequence goes on from PDGT01000041.1 coordinate 1,156,306, forward strand.
AATCAAGTCCGTTCATCGGTCGGGATAGAACCAGTATTCGATAGCTAACGGCAAGTGTTGTGTCAATGACGTAGTGCCAATACTTCCATAATAGCAAAATCAATGTTTTACACGATAGCAAACATATGTTCCTTTAACAATCAGATTGTCAGTAAATTGAGCAGCTGTTAATTTCTGACATTTTAAATTAATATCGTCGAGTAAAAAGGAGTCCAAGATGTACTTGTGGAAGAGAATGTACAGACCCCGGCGCCTGAATCGAACCACTTTGCTTTTATTAGTTAAGGTTTCATTGGCGATATGTTTAAGTATAGTTTTTATGAGTGTCCAAATGTCCAAATCTGAATATTGGATTTTTAGTAAAACATACCAAAACTGTGAGTTGGGTCGATTCTCGTCTCCGCAATTTTATTTCTAATCATAAACTGACGCTTTCTCTCGATGAATGTCAAACTCGAAGTATTGGCGCTTCTTCGTCGACGTTAGTTGCTGAAGGAGCTTTTATTGGTACTGGGGTAAATGTCGTTTATACAGAACTGTGTACATATAAGGAGCAAGTAAATACTGTTGTAGAATCGACTTCGTTTATTTACGAAACGGTGTTATGTTAATAATATAATTTAAATATCATTTGACTGTGATGTCTTCATAGAGGAAAAACGTGTGTAAGAATGTGATGTTGAAAACGGCCGCGACGTTTTGTTTTGTTAATGTTTGCAAGTTTGCACGAGTCCTTTATGCGATTGTTTATTATGTATGGATCTTACATCTGACGGAAAACAAATGCAGACTGATAATTATTATATGATTTTTATGATTTACTACCTATTCTCGCAACTTAATTTATGACGCAGCTCGTACTAGAATTCTCTCTCGTGGATGACATGGAAACAGAAGACGACACCACATAACATAGAACAGAATAATAAACATGGGAAGAACTAAAAAAAAAACAATAATAAACAAGTATTAATCTGTTACACACTTGTTAAAAACATAAACCACTTGCTTAACAAGCTCTAGCCTATTGACTTATAATTAAGCCTATTTCGTCATATTTGCCTTTTAAGTTGTCGGCAAAAAATTATATAAATTATTATTTGGCTGCGAATATAAATTTCCGTGACGATAATTGTTATCGAAGATTTTATTGATTTAAGTAAATAGCATTTATATTTATCTTCACATAAGACGACTGCACTTGTCTGTACTTAATTCTATTTGATGTAGCTGTTCCGTCAGATGTCAATATTCCTACAAAGTTGTTTTTAATTACAACTGCATTTTTATGAGGAAGGTGACAAAGTTTTTAACGTTTGTTTATATATTCGATGAATATGTATTATTTGTAAATACGAGCTTGCCTTAATTACCTATTATTTATGAAGGATAAAAATAAGACTCTGTTTGACTAGATTTTTCGCTAGTCACTGAAAATATACTAATATTAGGTGAAATGGTAGACATAGATCCACGCGGTAGAAAGTAAAGTAAGTTACTACTTGTGTGTTAAACTTATATTTGTGCTACTTAAGAATTGAGAACTTGTGTATACGGAACATCAAAAGGGAATGATCAAAATCACACAACTATTAATATGAACGAGCTACACAGCATCTTTCGACCACTCATATGCTGATTGCCATTAAAAAGTAAGCAACGCAAGTTGGCTGTTTCCAATAAGTAATAATGGTCATTATCACAATCCTGCAAATTGTCCCGCAGCTCGGCTCGAATTTCCTTTTGAAAACAAAAGAATACTAATCACTAACTAAATCGGGATTTTCAGACACCTAATACCAAGTCGTTTATAGTTACGAGAGAACCAATTATAATTTGGGTCTTCCAGTTAAAAATCAACAGATTTTACTGTTAGTTCGTTTTACCATTCAAGATTACATCTTTATCTACCATCGGATGAAATTTCAGCCAAATTAGCTTACAAGTAAATAAAAAAGTTTTTAGAAGCGACAAACTACCCATTCTGTATTTGAGTTTTCCCTTTTGATGTTGACTGTACATTATCTTTGTTAGTACTTAAACATAACTTATTCAACAAACTTAAAAATGAATTGTTATATTACACATTCAAATGTATTGAATGTTTCCTAACTGTTGTTAATAATAAACACTGTGAAGATTCCTAATAGAAACGATAAAGTCATGTGAATAAGTAGTGTTATAATTCATGACACTTAAATTGTTCAGACGTATCACAACTACATCGCTCCAAAGTCTCATCAACACGTATCACAAAAATCAAAGAAATACCGCACCATACCAAAATTACCCTATAATACAACCACATCACATGCACACTACACCCGCACCACTCCCACAATCACACGACAAACAATTACGTCTGCGGACACTCTTATACTGCTGCCTGCTATAATGCTGTCGTCCAACTTCAGCCTTTTTGATGCCTACCCATTCAGAAGGTCATACATACGTACATAAAAAGTTTATCTCTCTTAGCAAGAAACTTTTTTTATTTAACTTATTTTTTTTTATATCTTTTATAATTTGAGATACGAAATTAATTATTTTCTGTATGTGTAGTGTAAAAAGCCAAAATTCCATACTAAGATGGCCTTACAGATTAAGGCCGACAGAATAGCTTTATTCATTTTACTCCCCTCAATCCCATGCTGGCAGAACAGGTTGTCGTAAGAGGCGTCAGTTACTAGCCTGCTTGGTGGTAGGACTTCGCGTAAGGATTATATTATTATCTTTTCGTGAAGCCTGCTCGGCTAGCTACCACACCCCCGCTTGAGTCAACCGTCAAACGACTCGTCATGTTCCAGCTGGGGGGTTGTGAGTCAGTACTTCCCCTGTTACTTTCTTTTCATTTCCTGACCGATAACGTATCAGATATACCTTTGGTCTTGCTGATATCCATGGGCAACGGTGACCACTTACCATCAGGTGGTTTGTTTGCTCGTTTGTAGGCTATTAAAATAAAAATAAAAATTCATATCACTGCAGTCACATCAACCGCGTGCATTTGACCAGCGGAAATTGTCGATGTGATACTTTTGAATGAGCATTTATTACAATATTGCAAAAGCATAATGTAAACAGAACGTTTCTCACGATGCAATTTTGGAAAAAAGTTCAAACACTCATTAACTCATTATAACATCGGCGCTATGTAGGGAATAGGTTGGTCCGAAAATAAAACAACAAGAACTGTTTGAAAATTAATACTTATTGATACATTAAATCTGACACTAGTAATAAATAAGACGAATTGTAAATAGTGTAGTATTATTTATATTAGATTTTGTACTTCATTGTTTAGGACTGAATCTACTTACTATTAAAAAAATAACACATCGGCCACCATCTGTTTCGCTGCCAACATATTTTTTAAGTAGATATATATTACGCCATCAACTTAATATTCAAAGTTGACCATCTATGTTTATGATACTGGTTGTGATAGATATTTTATCATTTAAAATTAATTATTGCAATTGTTTCCAATAATGCTTACATTTAACGAGCTACATTACATAAAATTATATTGAAAATAAAATATAACGGTGCCATTTTAAATGTTGTGTTTTATTTAATTTTCATGAAAATAATGTGATTTCTACATAGGCAAGTGGAATCTATAAAGTTTCAAAAACCATAGTTTTTCATAATAATAACTCCAATATGTTACCTGTTGATATGTGTTGACTGTAACAAGATTCTTACATATTTTTACTCATATTGCGACACAATCACGTGGATCGCGATTACAACGAGATTCGCCGCAAAAACTACAAATATCGTGAGTACCCGTTATTGTTAAAATGTGTAAAATCCGCGGTGATATATACGTTTCAAGTCACCGTAAAGAGCCATTTTTTCCAAAAGTTAAATTTAATTGGATATAAGTTGTGTCAGCTTTTCAGTATTATTCATTTTAACATTTCAATTATTTCTGCGAACTTATAAAAAATTATAATATCGTATAATTGTTAAACAAATTAAAGAACCCTTTAACAATAATAAACATAAAGTAAATTAAATGTGGAGAAAAAGAACGCAGGTCCAACATCCGATGAATTAATCTATCCAAATAATTAATTACTTCAAATAAAAAAAAACCAATACTTGTATAATAGTCGATAACATGAATTACATCTTCACTACCTACGTTCGATTTTTGGAAAGATTTGGCTATATTTTTTATAATAATTATGAAAAAATCTATATTAATATTATAAACACAGTGTCAATTTTATGAGTTGGTGTGTATGCGGAGGATAATCTTCGGAGCCGGAACAGCACCCATTTGAAGAAATCTTTTACCATTTGAAAGGTATATTATTTCGGATGGACATAGGTTATATATTATGTATATCTGTGAGTCATGAAGATATTTGCTTTATTTTATACTATTTAGATATTAGTATGGATTATGCCTACATTTTACTAAAATCGATAATTGTCCAGATCGAACGAAGTCGGAATCACAATCTCGACTTTCCGATCCTACCCTGATTATATATGCACTGGTGCTGATGTAAGTGAGCTCAATAAGTATTTTTCTCTATCCTCACCAGCTATTGATCTTTACATTAAATCTCGTACACTCCATGACCTATCTATGGTCCAAAAACCTCCGTGCTCTTCTTTCAACATTTCTTGCGTGACTGAAAAGTGTGTTAAGAAGTCTATTTTTCCATTTCCTCATCAACGTTCGGTCACGACAATTTCTCTTCAAAAATGATAGTGTTAATCTTACCCTCAAACCTTTCCATTATTACTCATATATTCAACCAATCCTTATCATCCTGCTCCTTTCCATTAAACAAATAAATAAAATATAAATATTTAGATGGTCGACTGCCTTATAAAGTTAGATCTAGAATCGGAAGATGGACATTGCATCTTCTACATAAATTCTTAAACAGTGGATAAAAAAATAAAGTTACTTGACTTTATAATGATTTTTACAAGCAGTAACGAAATTTTGTAATATAATTTATATAATAATTTACTTTCACACGCACCAAATTCTCTCGTTCTATTAAAATCAGATAAACACGAATATTAAATATTAAAAGATAATACATATGAATACGTCATAAAATTAACATATCACAAATTTAATAGTGGATGAAATAGAAATATCCTTGGGATTTCAATGGCCTTTAATACCAACTTAGTATGAAGGTTGAAACTTGCTGTGCCGTACAGATTTCTGAAATAAAAAAAAAACTTGATCAAACATAAGTGTTTGAAATTAATTATTTAATTAATTTGTATGTATGTTCTGAAGTATTATGGATCATAATCACATAGGATTTCCCAAAAAGGTCCCAAAGTATTATTATCTTTTGTTATGTGAATAACTGACAAACGAAATAAATAGACAGGCTAGCTGACGGCATGTGGTCACTCAAAAATATTCACAACTTTAAAGGATCACTGAGACATTGACGGTCAAGAGAAAACCAGGAAGCATTATTATTACTGGCTCCCCGGTACTGTAACCGAAGCACTTCAAAAATTGACACGTTTGACCCTAGGAGAAAGGTGGTAGATAGAGAACTTGATCACTGCGCGCATTATATCGTCATGCCAAACCAATCAATGTTTGCGAAAACAAGGATTCATGCTATTGCGATTATTAAATCTTAAACGATATTCTCCGAGTTAACTGCACGAAATACACCGCTTAGTGAACTTATTAAATATTATCACTGTTAATAGTATGTTTTACAAATATATAATTATCTTAAGAATGTTATATCAATTAAGCTAAATTTTCAAGATTTTTAACCTGTCAAGTAGTCAACCCCTTCCAATCAACTTGTGGCTAAGCTGTAAACTGAGCTTGGGGCTCAAATGTCAAACTAGTCGACTGTATTACGATATGCATACTGGTCAACGTAACCGAAATAAATCAAATGTTTCGACAGACCAGTTTTAAATTTTATGATTTTTGTCATTGTTACACAATATGATATTAAATGGTATGGTAGCGAATAAATAACCAATAATATGAATAAATTGTTATCTGTCATAAAAATCTGTGAACTAAATATATTATAAATACCAATTTTATAATTGTTATTGTAAATATATAAGTAACAATAATGAAAATGTTATTTGTACAAAACTATGATGAAATGTTAGAAAGTACTGGTTTTGTTCTAATCATCGTGGTGTCTTTTATTCATGCAAGGTGTTTTGTGTAATTTGAATTGCTAATTATTGACAGAAATTATCAAACTTCACGATCCGGCGCGATGTGACATTAAATATACGATTGCTAAACGTGAATAAATATAGGAATAAGTTAAGTCCAAATCGGCTACTCGTGGAATACGGTTCCGTGCCTTGTAAATACGTCACAAATAGTGTTTAGGTACGTAAAAAGAAGGTTACTTGTATATTATTTTCTTGACACCTTAGATTAGAGGTGGGAGGGAGAAGATAGGGGCGTATGCAATAATCAATTTTTTATTTCTTTAATTTGAAATTTAAGCTAGCACTTGAAAAGTACATGATATATAATATTTTTGAAATAAATTATATATTTTTTATAATTTCTTAATTTTATTCCCAAAGTTTATTCTTAAAGTTAGGATTCGTTTCTCCTCGGCATTACATATTGATTTTAATTTTATACCTTCTAATTGATTCGGAGAAAACAGAATGTGATAAACGGACGCAGTAACAGGCTTATGAGTGATTTTATGCATACGAGTTTCGTTTCTTCATCGGTGCAGAACTCTAAAAACTGTGAATTACATATATATTTTACTAAACAAAGTTGCATACACACACCATTGCTACGTTTCGTCATAAATATATTATCGTGTTTATTTATCAACTCACGTCTTTTTTTACTGTCGACCAGCAAAAAGTGCACAAAGAACTGTTTTTGTAATCCAATTCATTTTTTTGCAGACATGGTTGCTCCAGTTCACCTGTAAGAGAGAGAACACATGTTACTCATTATATAACATATTTTTTTATTCCGTATTATAACACCCGAAAATTAGCGTTTAAGAAGGCGGTTTCAAAGCTTTTCGGTTGTCTGTAAACATTCTATACATCTTAACACCAAGACACCTGTGCACCCTACTGTACAACGGACGAGGTAAAAGAGCTTCGTATGTGACTCTGTGGCTTTGTATGTGTCGGTGTGAATCTTTGTATTATTCAATTAAATCCAGGTAAGACTCGTAAGAGATAATTATGTTCTTTATCTACCTGGCTATATATGTATTACTTTTATTCCAGAATCATTTGTGAAATAATTGCAATGTATTTCTTTCTTCTTCTTTCTCGGCCAAGAACCCACTAGTGATACCTTTGGGCTTGCTGATGTCCATGGGCGACGTGAACACTTACCATTCAGGTGATCTCTGCTTGTTTGTCGGCTATTGTTATAAAAAAAATGTGATTCGATTGCAGAGGCGTAGAGCCAGTTGATAAGAAAGAGCACTAGCAACCATGATAGTAGGGTTGTTCGTCTCCTTTTTGATCAGCAACACCTCGGTAATGTTTTTGATATTATGGATATTTATAGCCGGCACTAACGACTTGCAACCAAATGACTTGTATGGCACTTTCTGAGATATTAACATAAAATATTTTAACAGGAAAAAAATTATACATTAATTAAAAAAACGTAACCTACCTTGCGTCTACATTCATGTCTATTAACGACTCGTTCCATTCTTATTTTAAAATTTACCACGTGACAGGGTCAAATTTACATCGGGAGGCGTAAGGTAAAGCAAACAAAGATAGCAGAGATAGAAATACTGTACCAGTATAAAGCTGATTATCCAAATGTGTGATATAGCTGCCAGCCAGCCGAAGAATCTCGATCTTGCTGAGTTTCCTGTCGGGCGGCTCCGTCGGGATGAGGAGCCGTAGCGCGTTAAACGCCATATTCACGCTGCTTGGAAATTTAAATATAATCTTCTTACTCGATAATAAACGAAAATGACAATTTAATATTTAGAACCATTTTTCCACAAATATTAGGATTCCTTTTCATATCGCAACCTACGCTGCAGCATACCTAATTTCATCAATTGTTAATCGTAATTTGGTTTTAAGCATTAGCTTGTTGAATGTATTCTGCGTTTGGGCTTTATTAAATATATTTTTATTTTATACTCCCAATCTTTTTAGGTGAAACCGGTCCCGTGAAATGGGCTGCCAAAAGATCGAACGCTGGATTGAAAAATTAAGCCCTGACCAATCTATAAACTAGCAAATATTTAAAAATTACATTATACTTAGACTTACACGACGTGGTGATTAAATTTATTCACTCGTAAAAATCCAATAACATTATTATTGTTGTAGATCATCGTTTACATTTGTATCAGCCGTAACATCTAAACATGTTACGTGTCAAGTACATTAATGCATTTGACCTTATTACAATTTGTTTTGCTCAAAACTCAAGTACGTTTTTTTTTTGTACATACTCGTATTTTACAATTATTACAAAGGATTCAAGAATCATCACTTTGCATAACAAAAAAACATCGTCGAAAATTGACGTCGACAAAACTTAGGGTGCTTAAAACAAATTGGTGAGAGGCTTTTAAAATTTTAAATCTAAGCAGAATACACCACCACAAACAATTTACTATTTAAATATTTATTACTATACCTACATATGTTATCAATGCGATCGCCCAATATCTTTTTAACACGCTTTTATTAGCTTGACCTGTATGTATGTATGTATTTAATGGAATTTTTCAACGTTATTTTCACCAACCTCAAATCGTCTGATCAGTATGAAAATTTGCACACAGTCCATTACAATACAATAATTTCATAGCTCCATTCAGATGTCCTGACTAGGAACATCATGATAAAAATAAAATATCCAGATTTGTTCGCATGTCTGCTTACCATCCAAATTATAATTTATTATTATTGACTATAATTACTTTTGATGATGTTATGACACTAAAACTTAATAAAATAAATATCAGTTTAAAAAAAATTACTAAAAAAAAACACTTTAATAGCAAACCGAACTAAAAAATAGAAAATAAATTTTAAATATAAATAGTTTGTGTCACAGCTATATAAAGTCCAATAATCAATTATGACTAATGAATGTAGAATAAGATTAAAAAAAAAATTATGTTATTAACAAAATAATCCAATTATAGTAAAAAACGTTGAAGTTGGACGTTTTTATATCAAGGCACCCTCCTCTCTCGATAAGGAATTATTCAAGGAATTGATACTAACTTTTGTGTCCGATCTCTCTCGCGTGCGTTCGCTTGACATCTCTGTTTAGCCGTCGGGGCCAAATCTGTATTACTTTGAAATGGCACTATGGAATACAATTGTTCCCAGGATTCTTCACTAAGTTGATAATTAGTAACATTATCCATGTTGTTAGACAATTAACTGTTGATTAAATATCCCAGAATTATTTCTAATCATTAGTATATTTCTAATAGATATAAACACAATTCTTAAGTAACTTTTTGAATAGCGAGTTCGTTTAAGTATGTTATTTTACTTCGAATGCCAAATGCTTACTAATCCGAGTGCGTACGGTACCCACTAATAAGAGTCCCGCTGGATATCGTTATGAAGGACTCATTTAGGAAGAACAGCGCGCGCCACTGGCTCGGCTCTTAACCGATAATTGTATAAACAGATGCCTCCCGATGTTACAGATATGTATTTTATTCGTAATTAAAAATTAAATAGAAACTCTGAGTCAGTTTTTTTTACGTAACCCTTAAAATAATTAATATCTAATTAATGGTGATTTCGTTTGACCAATGGATTCAAAATCATGGTTTAAATAATTTTAAGTGCATTTTCTCTAATTTCTAACTAATCTAGATCTAATTTTGCCAAATTTGAAAGTCAATGAGCTAGTATCAGTAAAGAAGTATTATTTAGTTTTTAGTTTACTTTTGGGAGATAAATTACTATTATTATAAAAGAGTAAAAGGAAAAATTAAATTATTCTTTCGTAATATTGAATTCAAATTCAAATTCAAAATCATTTAATCATATAGGTATTCAGTAAATACACTTATGAACGTCATTTTTTCTTCTACCACCGTTTCGAAAAGTTGCTTTAACAATGAGGAGAAGAAACGGCGAAAGAAACTCCTCAGCACATCTTTTAAACAACATATGGTAATTACAAAAGTTTAAACCTATGCGGAACTGGTTTCGACACTAATTTTGCATCTATACTATAATATCCTTTGCCTATAAGTTGTGTTTTAATGCGACGTTTAAAAGTTCCAATGGGCAACTCGCGTAACGACTTAGGAATCTTATTGTAAAAACGAACTCCAAGCCTCATAAAGAAACGCTAAACCTTTTAAAGACGAAATGTAGATGTAACCAAATTATGCCTATTTCTTGTTTGATGATTGTGTGTATCACTTTTCTGCTTATACGTATTTAATTTTTTTTTTATACTAAATTACTATATATATAGTGACTGGCTACGGTGAGTACACCTATTTCTTTAAATTTTTCTCTTAATGACTCACGCGACTTTAATCTGAAAAATAACACGTAAACGTAGATTAATATTCGCAGTAGTATTGTAATGATAAAAAATGTTTGTTTTAATTTTATATTGTCAAATACGGGCCTGTTATGGCAAACGGCTCATTTGTCATCAAGAATGTAAAACGCGGAACTCCCTGTTAGCTTAAGCTAACTACGGCAATAAAAGTTTTTAATGTATGCGATGATTTGTCAACTGGGTCTCAAGATAATAATAATATAAGGAGCGTTGGGTACAAATCGTTGACTATACACGACAAAAAAAGGCAATTTTAAGTAAATTTAATAAATAAGAACTCGCTATAATACAATGAATCTGTAATTGAAATTCAACATTATTACGAAAGATTCCTTTACTTGTTAAACTTGTTTATTCGTAAATCGTGCTCAATATATCAGAATTTGGTATTAAAATAGTATTTAGACAATTGATTGAAGTTGACCGTGAGGTATCTGGCAATATTTTCTCACGGAATTTTGTTCTAATACTTTGGGCTATATTTAACAAACCTTCAGCATTATTATTTAGTAACAAACAGTAAAGACTGTGGGTAGTTTACAAGTCTAAATAACAAACTTCCTATTATAAGTGTCCTCCTGTTCAGAATGGAGTAATGTTTTGCATTACGATTCCGGTTTTCGGTTTCAGGGAATTTCATAGTAACAAACATATTTATTTCGCACGTTTCGATAAAAACGAGACTAGGTCCGGTATATTGACTATATTTTCAATACGCTCACCACATATAATGTTAATAGTTGTTAACAACAGACAAAGACGTGGGATGTGTGATACAAAGATAAAAACCTTCGGGGCACTTATTATTCAAACGTCAGCAATACACGTCGTCTTACTAGAACATTAGTGATAAGGTTTTTCTTTGTTTAATTAATTTTATCCGTCGGAAGTTTATTTTTATGAAACACTATATAAATCTCAAAGGACCAATAGTTCCGTGGGAACGTAGTAGCGTTTAATTGGTTAAATTATATGACCGGGTTCTAGCACGAAGTCGTTTGTATTAATTTGTAACGTTAACAAGATGTGCGCTGAAAAATACAGAGGGCTGACTCCGCATGGCTCTGATGAATTGCTTACAATTTTACAATTTGACGGTCCTGTAGCCCCATTAGCAAGCAATTTTGAGCGAAGGGTCCTGGGATCCAAACTAGGTATTTATGTGACACATAAATGTTAGTGTTTTGTTTAGACGTTGTATTTATACATGATGATGCAAGACACGAACCTATTTTGAAACGAAAATATTATGAAATACGAAACACATCGTAATAAGGATATCCATCTACGAATAAGTCTCAAAATGGTTTAAAATGGAAAATGTGATAGATACATAAATAGAAGTTGAAAAAGAGACCCACAGAAGCATGATCAGCATGTGTAGTGAAGATCCTCGGATGTCTATTGATTTTGCCCGCAACGTCAGTGCGTCCCCTCCACGGCTGATGGTTTGCGACCAACCGGCGCGGGCGCATCACGGCCGAGACTTTCTCCTCGCGACACCTCCGCCGGAGAAACGGCAGCCGCGGATAGCCCGTGAGTCGCACACGAAGCCGCGCGCGAGTCGACCGCCTTCGACGTGACGGCGCGACCACAACGCAACACACTTCCGCGATCGAAATTACTCCGCTTTCGCTCCGTAAACAAATATCGTGCAATCGTATAGTATTTTCAAACATATTTTCATTGCTATTGCAAAACTTTAGTATTGCTACGTGTTTGTCGTGCTCCAGGTGGATTCGCCGAGTTCGAGAAGCCCAAATGATGTCTAATCATAATTAGAGGTGAGTTGGTGAGTTGCCTTTCTACTAACCGTGGTCCGGCCGATGTTAGACGATGACATTCGATGATAAGGTGGGCGCATTGCCTCGTGGTGAACGCAAGGACGCGCTGACTCGCATGCTGGACCACCGGACTGTCGCTTATTGCAATTGTTGATGTGCTTGATATTTACCCACTCGTTATTTTATTATTAGCAATACCACGGATATTGCGTAAGTGTGGTTAAATTACGTGCGTTGAACTTATCATTACAGTCTTAAGTACTGTCAATCTTGTTGTAAATTGAGATGGTCACTTTTCGATATTTAATCCTTCCGTATGAGTGTTGTATTATGTTTATGCATAAACTATTGCGATTCCGGTAATTTAATAGTGTTTCCTGCCGCTGTTTCATTCGGTGGTGGTTCGATCAGCTTTTGCTTTGTTATAAAAAAAGTTATGTCTAATTAGGTTTTCGATATATGTGAAATGTATTATTAATGTACTATAATAATATTATTAGATGAGATTTCCATAGCTTGTCTTTTTAAAACTTATTAAGCACCTATATGTATATGATGTACAGTAATCAAGGTAAAACTTAAAGAATTTACATCTTAAATCGTAAAACATTTTCTAGCACTGAATACTACATTATCAAGTCCAAAATATTTCATTCATATGTAAATTGTTATAGACCGATTCAGTATTTTTTTGGACTTACAAAAATTTTCAAATTTATTGTTGTAGCACAATTTAATTTCCTATTAATAGGTTAGAACTTTTACGATCTCCTACAGTATCTTCTAATATTCTGGTATAAACTCTTTCAAAATCTGCTGAATATATCCAAAAGAATCTACTATAACAATATATAACATGCGTTACAAATAACGTGTTATATATATATTATATGTTAATGGTTTAGCATTCGACAATTTATATTTATTAATTTATTACCAATATTGGCACGTGAATATATGATATGATATGATATGACGTGATATGATGAAAAACCGGTAGTTCATTCAGGATCTAGCAACAAGTATGAGACGCGGGTAATAAATAGAACTGAATTGATCCGAAGGTATAATAATATTTTACATTAAATAGTTCTAAACTATTGAAGTGAAGAACTCGATGCTGATGTATATTAGTAAAATGTACACTTATGCATTATAACTTATACATATATATCAAAATATTAATGCGCGTCAAGAACCTGTCTCAAATATAACATTAAGTATAAGTAAGATATAACCACTGTGGGGTTATGAGTCATTTATAACGGAATAATTAAGTTGTAAGGTGTTCTGCCAATGACCTATCACAATACTTATAAATACAGTAGAACATGGATACGTCACGTATTGTTTTTAAAAATTGATACCGTTACGAACATCTCAACATAATGTGTTCTGAATATACCTAATGTTTAAATATTTTTAACAATATGTTTGATTAACTCAAAATAAAAGTATGATAAATTAAAAAAGAGGTTTGTTTTATTAATATAAAAAAACAACGAATAACCTGACCTTTGTGAGATTCTGAGGAAATACATTATTTAAATCTCTTTGACTTTGACTTTTATCTATATCCCTTACAAAAATTTACAAAGCGATGGACTGCGTGGAGCCTAAGAAATAGGTATTTGGAAAAGCTAGTATGACATCATTAAATTCTGTGGAAGAACAACAATCCAGGATGAAGATTTTTGAAGTATTCCCAGGTGAATTTGATTCCTCTGTTCACATAATTAATTATTGACTGATAATGTATTCTTATATCAAAGCACACAACAATTCTGTTATGGGTTGTAGATAATGTCTTGTTTAGGGCTTGTTCTTATACGATGCGATGAAACATGTGACTAAATTGGCTATCTATGACTTTAATCGCTGTGGATAGGTCCAAGTTTGCTTTAAATTGTCGTTGGAATAACGTGGACTGAAGGCTTATACCAAGTTTTATTGCAGTTACTGACATAACTTAAATTTTTGTTGTTGCCAGTATAATAATAAATCTGTTTTAAAGCACTGTTTTGTTGTTAAATCCAAAGATCCATATGTGTTTACAATACTCTTTATAGTAAACACAAAGACACAATGACAGGTACAGTATATAAAGCAGTCTTATCGTTATGCAGCAATCTCTCGCAGACAACCCATTGGTAGAGGACACGATAAAAAGTTGAAGGTAACAAAAATATAAAATGAAACATAAAGAGGAAGAGCAAATATACTAGAAACAGATCGTTTCGATTCGGTGTCTCTAATACAGAAATATGTTTATACGATAGTTTTAATGATATTTATAAAGATAGTTATGTAAAACTTTAAAAATTAGTTCAGCGTTACAGGAACCGAGTTGTATAATTCACGTATAACGCGCTCATATGATCCCGTATAACGTGTTATATACAAATGATTCATATTTAACTTATGTCGTTAAGGGCGGTTTAAGTGGAATATTCAAGAAAAACCACGTTATATAAGAAATATGGGCGTTTTTCTAAAATCATAGAATGATTTAAATAAAAAACTTATACTTAGGGGACTAAAAAAACAGTTAATTTCAAATAAACTCCATAATTCCAAAAACAGTTTTACTTCATGTTTAGTCGCTGTCATAACTATCTACAATAACGTTCCATCGACATCTTTTTCTATGTTCAAATGCACCAAGATTTCACCATTTGAAGTTTTATTTTCTTTTATAAAGAGCATATATATGTATTATCTTCATGTTCGTCTGTATTTTAAAATAGAAAAATCTTTCCCCGTTATTTCATATCTGAATTGTATTCAAATGTTTCCAATATAAATTCACGTGTTGTACATATATAATAAGATTTTAGTGTTTCTATAACACCCTGGTACATTTTTACAGTACAGAAATAAACATGAGAAAACTCAGCGTTATAGGGGGCAAACACTTGTTATACGATAAACATGAGATGGCATAATATGAAAACGCGTTTTATGAGTACCGTGTTACAGGGAGAATTACGGTACTAAACTTAAACACTTTCGTAGATCCATGAAATCTAAAATCAAATGCCACAAAATTGACTTGTAGACTAATATAATATATTACAACAAAATGTTATATATAACGGTGAACTTGTATGATTGATAAAATTATTATTTTTTCTTTGTTCCTTTGCTGATACAACATTGGTATTTCGAACCACACTTAAATAACTTAATATAATTTAAGAACTAGTAAATCCGCTTCAAAAACCGAAACTTAATGTTTACGAGTGATATCCGCACCGAAACATTGCTATTATATTTTGTCAGGCGCTGTCTATACGAGTATAATTATACTCAATTTTATTCTTTAAGCGTCGGTTTATAAAGTGCTTTAAATTCGAAACATATTTTTATTACAATAACTCCTAACGCATTACATACTAATAACTTAATAGAACTTACTTACATACTAACTAACATTGAGAAGCCTATTGCTTCGTCGGGTATACAGATGGATTGGAATAGTCTACCCGCGTCAACTTTCCCATCCCGTTACGGTTTGAATAGCTTCAAGGCAAGACTGAATAGACTTTTTGTCTTTTCATTTTACCATCTAAGGCTACATCGACACTTACCAACATTCACTTAAGTCAAGCATTGACTTACACGGATATATATAACCCCGTTTTATATGAATATATTTCGCTCACAGTACTAAACAAAACATGCAAAATTCTATGGCTTTACACCTGACGAAGGTCAGTTTCAGTTTTTCTTAACTGATGACCCACTAAGGCTGCTTTATCTCTGCTATTATGCTGTAAGTTATGTACATTGTATGTTATTTGTTTTAAAAGGTATATTTAGATTTTAAAAAATATCCTGGTATTTATGTAAATATTTTTGAGTATATCGAAAACGTGGTATAATGCGCGGTTCATTATTATCATTATTCAAGACTATCTCAGTGATGTGGATTTTTTTTTCAAAGAGGGGTTAAGACCATACTCCACCGCGTTTACTAGCTAATATTGCTAACTACACTTTACGCACCCGAGAAAGTATTATGAGGAACTACGCAATGTGCTCATTCTACGTGACGATTTATTATATCTATATATGTACTTCGAAAAATTTGTGTTGCATACCAGATTTGAACCCAAATCTCCTCTCAGGTAGTTTAAATTTCAAACCAATAAGTAAATGCTACTTTCCATACTCTAGTGAATTTACAAAGGTTTGTAACGATTCTGAAAATGCGAAACCAACGTAGAGTAATATAGCACATTAAGTTAAAATTGTCACTTTATCACAGAATTGTAATGTTACACAACTTATTTGTCATAATGCAGATTTCTTTGTAGAACATCTAAGTTATGAAAGATTTTTAACTGTTAAATATATTGCTAAGTTTCGTAATTGAGGAAATACAACTTTTACAAGGCATTTTAATTCCGATAAAATATTTTAATTTTTGGCATACCCATAAATTATAATATTTATATACCGTCCAGATAGTACCGTAACCCCAATAAAAACTCTGGTTGGACAGCAAGCAATTGTTGTTTTGCTTGTAAAAGGTTGATGTAATTATATTACTTGGTCGAGGAACCCACTTATAAAATTTATNTAGTAGTATTGTTCGTCATCGTCATTACAACGCATAATTTCGCATTGCTGAGCTCAGGTGTAATCTCACGATGAGAGCGGTTAAGGAATTGATACGCTACGCTGATCAAGTACGGATTGGCAGACTTCACATACCTTTGAAGAACTCTCAGGTATTCATGGTCCCGCAAGATGTTTTCCGCCACATAATTTGAAAGAAGGTGCGTACAGAATTTGAACTAGAGTCTCCGATACGGGAGACCTACTCGTACTTTCAAAACCACTAATATTTGTANTAGTTTAACACAGGCGCACATTCTCACATTACTAATACAGTTATCAATAAGTCAATTACTTTAGTTCATATTTTGTTTAAGGAAGATTCGTACTGGCAAACGTTATTAACATATATTAATTATACATAAAATAAAAGTTGGAAGATGAGTTGCAATAAATAATATACACCATTGCATGTAAATGATCTTTATTGTCCACAAACATGTTCGAATACCTAACACTGATTATTCCTGTTGTCNTTTCCTCATGAGTAGGTTTAGAATTCTCAACATGTTTACTAACATAAAGCGAAGTGCCTTTTGGATGGAAGAGACTGCATTGATCTATGGGTCCAAACGAACCTTCAAATTCCAAATGTCATACCGACTAAAACGAAATAGTAGGTCACGCGAGATCGACAAATCTTATAAAAATAAGATCAATTTACGAAAATGTAGTTATTAACTTTTTGCTTATATCGTTAAATGCTACTCCTACCTGCTCCTGAATGTCATGGTGCCTGGGTCCTCCTATTGGTCAAATTTAGATCAAACGGCTTATTATTTTCCGCGTGGAATTACTGCCCTCCTGTTGAATCAATCGTAAAATGTAAATTTGACAATGATTGATTTGCGAATATACTTGATGAGGTGAATGTCTACAAACAAACCGTAAATTAAATTAAATTACTAGACATTGTAAATGTAACGGGTATTCACGATATTATTTTGTTTATATTTTGACAGTTTCATATAATATGTTAATTTATATGAATTTATATGAATATACTAATATGCAGAATGTTAACAGGCTCTACTGTCATTCGTGTTTGTGAAACGTCACCGTAGGCCCATGTTGCCCATGACCCAAGTAACTGAGGAAGTTCAGTGATTGGAACGTCGGAATCCAGCATGGAGGACAGGAACTCGATGCCTTCGTGGACCGTTTATTTTTCAAAGCTATGTATGATATAATTAAATATCACTTACTTCACTAAAAAAACAGCGTGAGTATACCAGAGAGTTTTAAAGTCAGCCTTCGACCTTAAAGGCTCAATTTGAGAGAAGTCCCAGAACCCAACTGTGGAACATTTTATAGGTTATTAATATGTTGAAACGAACTGTAAAATGCCATTACGAATTTAAAAATTCAGAATTCAATTTTGATTAAATGATTCCTCATTACACAGTAACGCGTCCTATTAATTTTAAATGCCCTTTAAATATCCAATAGTTGTATTTCACTGTAATGTAAATAAATATTAATTGAAAATTATAGTACGCTAGTCAAAACAGTACCCGCCAACATCAATACTCATCTTGGAGACCGAACAGTTTGGTAAATCGACCTTGTCTGCAAGAATTATGGGTCAAATTCACGCGCGGCTTACCCAAACGCAATTATACATGACCGCAGATTATTTTAACAAGTAAATCCAACGCTTATCGGCCTCATCTTGAGAACTTGTAAGCTAAAGGCCATTTTCAGGCTCATAGTGGATCATTACTTCATTAAAGTCATGTATTATGTATCTATACGTATAATTGTTGATGTGATCATTAGTGATCGTATAATTTGTGAACGACTCAAACGATCGAGGTCATGTTCACACTGTGTATTTGTTTTGTTAAGATGATGGTTCATACTTTTAAAAGGATTCGATAAGCGGCTTTTCAGATAAATTATTCACAAATTCTTTATTCATCAATAAAAGATTTTCATCACTACGTGGCAAATACATTTCCAATCACCCGTCTATACATCTTAACTGGATAGAATCATAAACTAATGCACAGATTTAAGAAACGAAAATTTATAAAACTTCTAATAAAAACAAGTTCAAATTTATTTGTCTGTGGTTAGTATTTGTGAACATAAATAATAAAATGTATGTTTTGTATGTAATTAATAAATTTTGGTGCTTCTGATAGTAATGGTCCAACTACTGAACAACCTAGCTTTGTTATATTTACACAATATTATATTTGGTTTTTCGAGACGACGCGGCGACGGTTTATAGCTATAACAGTAGGTATCCAATCGTCTTACATCCAGTGAAGCAGGCCATAATCGTTAATGCTTATATGTGTGTTTGTTTATATTCCACCCTATTTAGTGAATAATAAATAAACGATCAGGCACTCACTCCTTGCAGTAGAATTTTCTGTGTTGAAGATGGTATAGGCATGGAGTAAGGCATCACAAATGGCCAATCACAAACGGCATGATGTTAATGAATGACCCGGGACCTGTCACATAAATATCTACCCCCGGCCGGGAATTTAACCCGGGACCCCTCGCTCGGCAGGCACGCTGATCAACTGAGCTATGAGTTCGTATTTTTTTTATATTTAAAATATTTACGGTAAGTCTGTCTCCATAGACGAGTTGGTTCAAGAACTTTTGAGTCTACGAATATAATATACAACATCTGCCAGCCCAACTAGTATCACAATAAGATAATCTTGTTTCTGTATGTACGTGATAGCTAAGTTTAAATAGCTTGAGGAGGAGTCAAAACAACCTATATGTCATCAAATATCAAATGCCAAAATTACAGAACTAAGTCCAAATTGCATTGGAAACAGAATAGTGATTTTTTAAATACTAACTATATATTATACTTCATACAATATGCGATTAGTATCAACCTTATATGGTACTTCAAGTTTATGACCGACGCGACGTGGTTATGTTTGAAGCTTTAAATTCGCGGAACGGAACGTTAGCAGTATTGAATGTGACAATATATTACACTAAAATCTTGACGCAGGAATACTATTATACATTTACTTTTACGGTTTTGTATTTGAGGTTGCTATTCTGTTTCCAACTAAACAACATAGTTGTATACGCTGTACTTCAGAACCTATTGCTGTGTAACTCAAACTGTGCCTTCATTGCGTAATGGAAAACTTTACTATTCCGAAAATGAGTAGCCACTGATGAAGTTGGTTAACGGCTAACTTTAGTTGATCAATATATAGATATATTTATATGTTGGTAGCTCGAAAGATATACTTCTGCAATAATAAGTCGACTATAGCCCCACGTACTTGTTACTAGGACAGCTATAAATAATCATCTCCATGAAACAAATATATTGCGTGAATATTTGTCTTAGTCGGTCTAATAAATGTTTGTGCTTCTGCAAGTAATGCTATAACTTCTGAACAACGATGTGTATATATGACATTTATAAAATTGATTTGTCGAGACCATAGTTTACAGCTATACTGTCCAACAGTATTACATCCAGTGAAGCAGTGAATGGGTAATATTTAAAAACTATTTTATGCCTATTTCTTAAGTATAAAAACTAGATATATCGATATATGGTCCGTCTGGTTTTGCATTTACATAATATTAGCGGCCCACTTCGTTCGGAAAAATTAATTATATTTACATGATATATATAACCTATGTCCATCCGGAATATTATACCTTTTAAATAGTAAAAGATTTTTTCAAATAGGTACCGTGGTTCCGGAGAATTCTTTCCGCGTATTATATACACAAACTCACAAAATTTCTTTCTCTCTTTATAATATTAATATAGATCAATAGTATTGTAAAGTAATTCGAACAAGGTTACAGATGTCCATGAGCTCGTGTAATAATTTAACATTGAATAGTAGGACATTTTTACTTCTCAAGCTTTAACCAACTTAAGCTTAGCTTTACTTACTTAGTTAAATATAGCCGTAACCACGATCTATGCGAATGCATCGAAATATCGACGTACAGCATATCCATAATGAGTACTGGTATCAATATAGATATTGCATGTAACAAACTATCTGCTATCATTAAAAACAAATAAAATGTTATTAATATTACTGCCAATATTGAAATAATACTCGTAGTAATCACTTACTGATTCAGATTGTACGGAATTAAGTTACAAAACTGATGTTAAGGCAAAATACTTTAGCGTGTAACAATTGCGTCCGAGCTGGGTGACTATGCATGTGAGAGCGAATCTGACATTGCACAACGGTATATGTGGGCCAGTGCTCGCGGAACATCTTTCCGTCCGACCGACGTCCTTGTATATAATAATGCATATTTACTCAATTTTAAAACGTTACTACTCAACGTAGAATTCACTCGGAGAAGAATAATTCTATTCGTAGATTTTAATTTTTTTTATAGTCACTTTTAATCAAATTTATTGAAGTACTCGTAGTTATTCCTGCATACGTATTTAACCGCATACCCAAAAAGAGAGAGGTTAGATATTTGATGATCTGTATTACATTACACTAGATATATTATATATTGGATCTGATTGGGTTGATATCTTCTTATTTAAAAGTTATTTTCTTATTTAAAAAGTATTTAATTATAAGAAAGTGTTCACAATACAGCGAAGATGCAATAATGAGATCCAGAGACAAACACTCCTAAATGAATCACTAAATTTATAGTTATTTCGTTGTAAAATTATTTTAACAAGATATCACCAACAATATTATATAAAATCGACATAAAAAGACTTAATCTTCTTGTAAATATTTTTTGTCATATGTAAGCAGCACTTCAGGCAACGATATCAAATTCCCGTAAGTACTCACTATTGGCTATTTGTTGTAATCCTGAAACCAGAAATTTTTTAACATTTTATCTGGTGGCTTTTTAATCATCGTTTTAAATTTTAAATCACTTCGTAGTGAGCCCAACAAATTACTTAGAATTTATTTTAGCATAGCAGGGTATTTGAAGGTAGCATTTCTCTTATAAAAAATTCATTAAACCTATTAGTCACGTAGGAAACGTTTAATTATTAATAGCGCCAGCGAAACTAGTGATGTATTATTACGTACTGTAGTAGTGGATGAGCTAGTCAAGATTATAAAAAAAAAACTAATAGTACACAGTAGCATTCAACCACATTATATTTTATATTTAATGATAGCCATCATGAACCCATTTCGTTAAACTAGATCAGATCAATTTAAGATACATCTTATGATTACAATGAACCATAGTTTAGACAAAACTAAATAATTAGATTTCAAACATATTATCCCCATCGATGAAATCGTTCACAAATTACTCACTCGGTTACAGTCGCACCAATGGTTAGATGTATATAAAGATATATATAGTGTATGTAGCAATATGTTATCGGAATGTTGGCCAAATGCTGGTCAAGTCTGAATTGCATATTTAAATCAGGTTCGTTGAACGACTAAGATCGTTCATACACCCACTCCCAGTCGGCAAGTATGACTGTTATTGCTAAGTACGCACCATATTTCTGCCTTACATGTGTCATATAATCTATACTTGAATTGATTGATTAAGTGATTATTTATGTATATTTTAAGTATTTCAACATAATAAAATATAAATCAAATGTGTTATATTGAACACTTTCTGTATATCAAGAGTCATGGTCCCGTATCTATTATCTGAGCTGTCATGGAGCGAGTACTTAATATTGATAACGTACCAGCATTAAGCAATGACGAAGGTTTTATAGAGCTGCAGTTAACACAGTAGGTAAATAAATGTACAGTTGGTACGCTTAAACAAATATGGTATCACGGTACTGGGTACTACGTTTTATGTAAGGAGATTGACTAAGTTGACACTCCGTTTTGAGGCCATTCCAATAGCCATTATTTAGTAAGTACATTTTATAAATATTTATTTATATTTTTTTAAATATATATCCAAAGTAAAATACAAAATTATTTGTGCTTATTGACTGATTGATCTGTTAACATCGAGCCGACACAACTAAGTTACAGACTTAAAATTTTGACATTGCCTATCATTTATTACGTATCCATCCACAACGACAGGATTTATAGTAATTCCAGCCTACGGAGGTTGAATTGAGTTGTATTTAGGTTAAATAATCGCTTAAACTTAAAATTATGAAATAATGAATAACTGCTTTTCAGGAATGTGATTGAAATAAGAGATGAAAGTCTTTATGAAGATTTTGTTGAAACTTTGTTATTTTGTGTAAACACTGTGCAAATGTTGTTCTATGGATATGTAAGTGTTTAATTTATTTTTATTAGATAACGATAATAACAAAAGAAACATTGCGATAGATATAATTTGCCAATAGGGCATAGACGCAATATAAAATGAAAAATAAATAAAACAACCAACCACAACAACAATAGCCAAAAAATATATGCGAAATTATAAAAGTTAACAAATATTATAAATGACGAAGCACGAAAAAAATTAATCGAAATATTTAAATGACAAAAAAAGTTTGTTATATTTTGAATGTATTCTCAGAATTTAAAAAATGTAGTACAGGATGCAGGAAATAACATTTTCTTTTCAATGCAAGATCAGGATCACGATAATTGCCCCATGTAAGAGCTAAAGGTTTCGTTGTTGTGGAATTTGCGTTGTTGAATACTATGAACTTTCGCGTTCATCGACCTCCATGATTCAAAACATTTGTAACAGAACTGTTACTCCGTATTAATGTTGGGATTTTGTTGTTACATTTTTGTCTACATGGAAGTAATACCGTATCATCCAACCAAATATTTAGGCCTTTCAGTTTCTTACTTAAAATGTTTTACCGTGCTTTTGCGATGGTGAAGCACCGGTCTACAAGGGGGTTCACTAATATATTCTGGGTTGCCAATAATCCGTTGCTCTCCTCGTGTTACTTTTGTCGTAGATCACTTACAATCAGGTACCCCAACCGCTTGTTTGCCGGTCAGTAACATAAATGTATTGTTATTGTAGATGGCAACTGATAGATAACATACTAAGAATATGAAATAGAATGTAATTCTATTCCTGGAGGACAGGAATAACACGATGCTACCGAGATGTTACGCTTCA
This sequence comes from Megathymus violae, assembly GCA_003671415.1. Classification (NCBI taxonomy): domain Eukaryota; kingdom Metazoa; phylum Arthropoda; class Insecta; order Lepidoptera; family Hesperiidae; genus Megathymus; species Megathymus violae. Next base: position 1,180,318 of record PDGT01000041.1, read on the forward strand.
TTTATTAACGTTATTGGTCTTAAAATCACAGATAAGGGAAAAGACAACCGTCCTAGTTTACCCATATTTGTGACCAACTTGCCATTTTCTACTTCAGGTTATTTCCAATCATGCTTGTAACACGCGGTACCTTTAAAGACTTGAAAATTCCAGGTAATTTTATACTCAATTGTAAAAACTCATTCAAGGTCATGTTTAAGTTGTTTGTGCAAATCAAAATAATTTAACAATTAAGGTATTTTGTAAATACAATTATGCCCGTCATTTTTTGCTTCTACTACCATTTCGAAAGGGTGATCAATGGTAAACTGAGGTTTTTCTGAGATTATACTCGCAGTTGCTAAGATAGAAGTGACAAGAATGCAGTAACAGCAGCAATCGATTGTTAATGATACCTGTGCCGTAAACCTCTAATGCACAAAACATGAAATACAGGGTTTCTTAAACCTTGAATTCGCAGATATGTCGGGGGTGGTCCTGCCCCAGGCGAAATGAATAAAGGTTTTTCACCGATTAATATTAACTACTGTACTTTTAATAGTAATAAATCATCCATTAGTTAGTCCCACGTCCCACGTATTTTGTAATTATTTAAAGAACATTTCAGGAACTAATTTAAAGATTATAACTTAGTTGATTTTTTATAGTTAAGTCATTAATGATGATAAATTTTGCCACATTAGTTTTGAAATGCTAACTTGAGTATTTTAATTTATTAATCGTTAGGCCCAAGGTAGCATGAAATTGTATTGTTTATTATCTATTTTATATGATCGTAGCAAAGAAACATTAGTCTTCTTGGCAGTGAATCGTTACTTACACTTAATTATCTTAAGGGCATGCGACTTGAGTCTAGTCTAAACTTTTAATAGACTGTGATGGAACGCCTCGCTTCAATCATTAACATTTCGGACCATACACGTTAACAACTAACATTACGTTTTAAAAATATTTACAAAATACTCTTATTCATACTATTTGTTTTGTAAATGTTAATACAGGGTGTACGCTTTAATCTACACTTCAATGATATAACACATTGCAAGCAACTCCATAAACTCTAAAATTAAAAATATATTATTGTTGGTAGCTAAAGTTATGCAACTGCAAATGCAACACACTTAAAGAATATAACTTAATAAACATATTTATGAACCTCGTTCATGACAAATCAAACGTTGCAAAATCAATGTACAAATTCGACGGGCATCTCGTTTAAGAGAGGCATGCAAAATTAATAATTAAATAACGCTTTCAGGTGTTCCACGATGGCCGATTACTGCCGATTGGAGCTGGCGCTTTGCATGCTCACCGCAGTGCTCATACCATGTTTTGGCGATCCAGGTGTGTTGTTCAAATTTTTGCGTACGTAATTTAACGAACTATTTAAGGTCGAATGTCTGACGTAATGTACTAGTTATATTGGTTCACTTAGTTTTATATTTCTTTATTATTGGTCGTACTTTAAGTTTATTACATATTGCTCGCATTAATTAAATCCTCATAAACTTGAGATGTCAACGGATCAATACAATTACATATATTCCTAGGTTGACTGGGTTGAAAAAAGCTGATTATAAAAAAACGGCTTTAAGTATTAAGTCTGCCCATTGTACATTTATGTGATAAAACATAATTAAAGGGAATGAATAAATAAACAGTGAGTTAAATGCTATGCAGCGGTTACTTCCAGATAGCCAGACAAAAAGTACACAAACACACACAAGTTATAAAGCACGTCAGAGATATAAAATACAAGGTAGTAAAATATACAAATACATAACATATTAAAAGGAGCAAGAAACTACCATATTAAGATACCTTAACTCGTTTTTTCAATTAATGAATAGGTGCTTCCGGTAAAAGAAGCAAGCAAGGGAAATCCATTTTCGAACAGAATAAACGGTAAAATATTTTTGACAAAATAATGATGAATGAGGGTCACGGAAGAGGAGGAAGAGAACCTCGTAAATTATTTAACTGAAAAGGAATTATGTGACATAGAATACATATCACTTTTAGGCAGGAGGAGTTTATAGGATTGAATAGTGAACAGTATATTTATACTTATATATCGCACCCTTAGAATGAAAGGGAATTAACTCAAAAATTGCAATTTATGGGAAATGACGAAGAAAGTTTTCAAAAATGTATGGTCTTGGGTAAATTTAAAGAGACTGATGTATGAGGTTTTCCCTTTCTCTCTCATAATTCGAGCTCTTTTTCACCATGGGGTTTTAGAGTAGGATTTTTTAAGTAAATTTATAGTAAAATCTGGAATTTTAGGAATTTTGAGTTAAGTCACTTTCATTCTAAAGGTGCGATATTTAAATATTATACAAGTACAAAGTAGAAAGAGTACGTGTATTCCCGCGCCAGTAGATTGGGGGCCATTTGAACTTGATTCGGAAATGTGGTTAAAATACAAAAATAAAAAATAAAATACAAATACCAACCATAAAAATAAACCAAAAATAAGCCATTGTTCCTTAGTAATGTCTAACAAATAAGAAATTATAATAAAAATAATGTATTATGTATTTGTTATAATTATAAATTATAACAATTTAGCGTAGTCAAGGAAAAGAAATAGCAAAGTATGAACTAGCACACTTTTAGTAGGAACCGATTAATAATAATTAAGGCTTAATATGTAACAGTAAATAATATATTTATGCAACGAAACTTTTAATACGGTCGCAAAAAGTACCATAAATGACTTTTCCTTTTTATTACAACACAAATTTGTAATCTTTGCATCTATTAAATATCTATTAAAGTGGTCATGTCGGGTGAAATTCTTAAAACATGTTTCAATGAATGAGTCTAAACTAATCAAATGAAGTAGGAAATTAAAATGTTTGATATTAGAGTTATTGAAAAAGAACTGTCCTAGCGAATTAGTAGAAATTTTTATAAGTCTTCTTTAAAATATATACAAAGTAGAAAATTTAATATATCTTCTTTTTAATATATATAAAAATAACGAAGTGAAAATTACGAAAAGCACCAGAAAAGCGCTCGTGAAAAATAAATTTTCTTAAGTAAGTCGACCGTCTTATGTGCTGCCATGCTTAATGTTTTAAAACCAACAAATACTCGAATTACATGACGTAAATTTTATAAATATCGTAGTGAATAAAACTGAAAACAATATTGGCTCTATGATTCCGGAAGGATTACAGGAAAGGTCAAAGGAAACCTTCAAATATAATGTTCGAACATCTCTTTCCGGGTAAGCTTCTTAGATCACTCATTTGATATTAATCAAAATAGAATGTATTAAAGATTATAATTTTTTTAATTAATTTGTCATTCACAATCAGCATCACTTTTCTCTTTACACTTACAAAACCCGTTTAAGTAAATACGGGGAGCCGCCGCCGTATCGACGTGAAACTCTGGCTTGTACCGAACGTGCTATTAAGATAGTCTACCTACACGTTTACGTATATGTAACAAGGATGTGAACTGGTTAGGAGTTGCGATGAGGTTTCCATTGTCAACGTATGTCTGCTTGATCGGTCACGAATTACAGTTCTGTTTAATTTATGCTATTCCGTTACTAAGCGCTGAGAGGATGGGTCTATGGTATTTTATAGGTGATACGTTAAGTTGATGCATATTAAAACATTACAGTATATATAAATTACAGTCAGTGCTGTGAACTGCCAATGTGGGGCAAAAAAGTATTTTAGTCAAAGTGATTTTAGTAAAAATATCTCTTATGTTTGATTAAATATACATGTAACGAATTGGAACGATGAAAACAAAGTTCCTTTGGCGAGGTGGAGTCGGTGGGTTGAAGCTTCCCGCCTAGTAAAAACCCAATAAGTATGTCAACTCAGATTGGTTGTGTTGGTTAGGTCAGATTGTTTTAATTTAACACAGAAAGGAACCCCGTAAAGTAGAACTTCGTTGATATATTGAACGTTAAAAGTACTTTGTAGCAATCTCTTTATTTAGAAAGTAGCGGTTCGGCCTGATTTTGTTTTATATATTATGATATATAGTATATGTCCATCCGGATTAATATACAGCTTTTAAATGGTAATCTATTTTTATAAATAGGTGCCGTCATTTCGGAGATAACTTTCCGTACAAAAAGTCTCAAAATTTGCACTCTCTCTTTATATTATTAGTATAGATATAAATATTTTTGTCTTACATTGACATTTTTTTGTGTGAAAATTTTTTTCATTCAAAAAGATTTTGTACCTATGTCACATTTCCACCATCATCCTGGGTCAACCAGCGGAGATTCCCTTTAAGCATTAAATTCGCCCTTGTAATCCCCACTTTAAGGAGTTTGTAAAAGAAAGATATATAAACTTACAAATCAAATAAGGTGTATTCAAATCAAATTAGGTGCATGTAACTAATTTTCTCATAGCCCAGTTTTAAGTGATTTTGCCTGCCGACTGAGACAGACATTTTGTTTGCAAATGTTTGTATTCGGATGTTATGATTCGTGTATGTCCATGCCATCCGCACCACAGGGAATGCCAATGCGTTGGTGTGAGTATATAAACGTTTATTTATTTATTTATTATTATTATTATTATAACTACCATCAAGAGTAGACAATAAATATATTTCGAGTATATGCGATATAAAGATTCTCATATTAAGATTCAGTATCTGTTTAATTTTAAATCACTGTTTTCACTGCTGTATACACATTCAAGCAAGTATTTTCAACGTTAAGATTAATAAGAACACAGGTATTTTCAATAGTTTATAGTTTTTTAAAAGTATTTCGTCTGGATTCTTGTTTTGAGCTTGAACTCACTGACGTGACGCTACGTCAAGATCTTGACATTTAGACGCGTGCGAACCGTCACGAACACAACCGAAGAACATTTCGCCACGGCCTTGGAAACAGTTCCGCTTCCGGTAGGTCAAGGCCGCTAATTGCAAGGGTGGTTAATTGACAATTTATCCAGTGCAATGCAATTACTGTAATATAGCTACATTACATAAGGTGCGTATGTATTATGTATGTGCATACATTAATAGAGGATTTTTTTATGATGATACCTGACAAACGAGCAGAAGAGTCACCTGATGGTAAGTGGTCACCGTCGCCCAAGGAAATCAGTACGACGTAACGTATAAGTGATGCGTTACAGAAACAGTCAAATCTACCATCTATCCACGGAAACAGGTCCAGTT
>PDGT01000041.1:1185655-1204676 GCA_003671415.1 Megathymus violae
TATGACATTTTTTGCCCAGCCAGAGGTCAATAAAACCCCTTTATGAGTTTATAGACTTCCTCATGATGAACAAAAACTTATTCATAAATAATTACATTATTCCGATAAAAAATGTTTTCTAAAGCGGTAGATGTCATAAGCGTTAATACCGTGCCTACTTATTTTAACATTATTCTTGAAGTTCATGTAATTACAAAATGATGTATACATGGTAATAATAAAATTGTAACTACCATAGCAAAATTTAATAACACCAAAAATTCTTTATTTATTCGTTTTATTGAATCTTTCCCTTCGGTGTCGACGACCTGCTTTTACCGCAACTAATTATGCATCCCCGAAAGTTTTACTGTGGAGTGGTCAAAAATGAATTAGCTTTACTAATTTATTGCATGACAACCCCCGTAAAACATCGTTCAATATCATCATATAGTAATAAGAAGTGGGCGTATCACATATAAAATTAAATTAAGATTTGTCATAAAACAAGATTAAAATTTAAATTGTGTTTCACGTAAATGTGCATGCTGTAATAAGAAAATGAATGAACAGTGTTGTAAACCTTCCAAGGGCCTGTCTCATGATTATTTATTTCAACAAGGATCTAACCCACATTTTATTTTAAGCAATGTTGTAATACTTATTTTTGGTTCAAGACTTAACAATAAAACGAAAATTGTCTCCACTTGTAAATGTCAAACATAGTACATATATGAATTTGTAAGATTAACGCACCAATTATTATTATGAATTTTATTGAAATGTGTCAAAAATTCAGAAACTTTTCTATCTATCTACCTTTAACTCGCGACATCGTCCGCGTGGATTTAGAGTATCAACTCATGATTTTTGTAGGTTTTTTTAAAGAATTACTCTTTTTTAGTATCTACATTTTCTTATGTATCCCTTAAAGTTTGGTCAGCATAAACCATGTCCTATAATCGAATTATGACAACTTTATTACAAAACATTGAAATTTCACAGAAATGATAGAAAATTATAAAAAAAAGTGTCTTTAGTTCTTCCTCAAACCTCAAACTATCTCTTATGATAAATATCCTCAAAATCGATTTAGCGGTTTAACCGTGAAAGTGAAACAGACAGACAGATTTTTATTTCTTTGGATAATAAATTATTGTGTTAATTTATAGTCATGCGAAGTTTTCTTTATTCTTTAATACCCTTAGCAAAGTATATAAATTCTTATAGAGTCTCGGACATCTCGGACGGACTATTTTTAACCACTCTCTTTATTGTAAAAACTTACGGCCCCTTGTAGTGTTATAATAAAAGATCTAGATATTTTTAGAAGATATAATGTATTTAAGAATTCCGGGCGGTTACAATGACTAAAATACAGGAGTTACAAGATTAAGAAACTTAAAAGAAGGTAACTTGTAAATAAGAAGCTAGGCCCGTCGCTTCTCTGGCGTGCAGCGCACGGAGACCTCGGCGACTGGAGCGTGCGTTTAGGGCGCACGAAATATATAGATCCCGGAGTCGGAAGTACTAAACTATTTCCAGCTAGAAGCGCGAGACTGTTTCGTTCCGTAATTGTGACTACACCCGCGACACTGTTCTGATAGAGACTTTTAACATAAGACTCCTTTAAGTAACCACTGTTGTGACCCACACGCGAGAGAGACTGCTCCGTATCGTAATTGTGATTTCACTCGTGAGACTGTTCGTTTCGAGATCCAAGAGTTGCGATCCACATGCGAGAGAGACTGCTTCAAATTACCAGTGTTGTGACCAACACGCGAGAGACTGTCCGTGACGTCAAAGCTCGCCTTTCATATGTCGAACCTTTTGGAATGATCTTCTTATTATGTTCTATTTACGAATTTAAAATTACTATTCAGTCTAATAAATAATATTACCAAAAAGGATAGAAATTATACAAATTAAAAATAAAAGTAATGACGACAATAATTTAAGACGTTTGTCAAATATTTGACAACAATAACAAAACATTAAACCTAATAAAATATATAAAGAAATTACAGAATAAATTAATAAAAGATACAGGAAATTATAAAAGAAGTTAACAAAAGGAGTATTATAAGAGATACAAACTATGTGAGTACCAAAATACTAGATATAAAAACATGTAAGTATTATAAATACTACACCCTTCGTTCGCGTTCAACAATTAATCATTATACATATACACTTAATGTATATTCTATTCCCATCCGGAATAATGTACCTCTGAAATGGTAAAATAATTTTTCAAATAGGTGCCGTAGTCCTGGAGATTACCTTCCAATTGTACATAAACTCACAAAATTCGCACTCTCTCTTTAACTAATATTAAACCTATTATTAATATATTATATACAACACTAATATTAATTAGTATAGATGGTTCAGCTAACATTGATAGCAAAGGCACTTTGACAAAATAAAAGATAAGAGATCATAACATAATATGGTTCAACTACTAAGCATCATTCTTCAAATGGAAGTTTATAGAATATTACGAACCACGCAAGTTAAATAAGAGCTTGTCATTAAAACAATTTAGGTGCTTTCATATTCACGAAAAACTTAATATCTTCGATCTTAACCCAAAAGAAATGTACATTTTATTTACCACTACAATAATTACCTAAAAGAGGAAATAACTAAATATAAATCGGGAGATCTTTCTTTTATTTAAATATTAGCAACCCTAATTACATGGTCGCTCCTTTTCAACCGAGGAGACTGTCAACTTCCTTTTATGTCAACAGTAGATCGAGGACAAGATACGTCTCCTTTTTTAAGTCACCTATTAAACTATATTGTTAAGTGCTAGACTGCACCACTAATATCGGTAAAACCAGGAGCGTCATAAAGAAGTTGCCAGCTAAAAAAAAAGAAGTTAAGCAGTTTGTTAATCGATGTTAATAACACGTCGTCGGCCAATCAGAGAAGTTTAATAAAAGTTTTTGACCCTTAAAATATCAAAAAATAACCGAAGTGTTAAAATTATCAATCAACAACTTGTTTTATCATGCCTCAAGTGATAAAGAACACATTTGCTGGTCGAACAATTTAGAGCTACACGTGCTAACTTAAGCAAAAAAATCATTGAAACCTCACAATGAATCACAAATCGGTCTCAGTTAAGCGATGACACTGATGTAGTACCTACTCGAGCCCGCGTCGGATCTCAAAGCGGATCCCCTGGTGATGAATACGAGCAAAAACTGCATAATGGCTACCCTGAAGCGTAGGCGTACTAGGAAACCACAAGGACACACCCGTAAGCGGATCTTTGTTTAATTAACTATACTCATACCTACAAAAACATAAAGGCTCTCATTCAGATGAACCACGACAACTCTTAGTTTAAAACTATTTAAATTCTGTATTGATATTAAAACTATTTTGGGGCGGAAACTATACATTAACTACTCTTTCAATATTTTTACCTAGGTTTGTACATCTATCTTTGTTAAAGTAGGTTTTGTTATAAGTTGTGGATATTCACGTGGATATAAACATTTTCCGAAATTATTGTCTATTTAGCTGGCTCAATGCCTGTATGTTCCTAAATCAAAGCTTAGATTTGATGATAGTATAGTATACGACGAACTTTTATCCCCAAAAAAGATCTGTTTCTGCGGAATAAGAGATAAAAATTAAGATGATAAAGTATTACAATAAATCAATGTGTTAATAAATTTCAAGTATTTAATAAACGAATCCTTAGATGATAAAATGCGGTAACCATGAAAGTTTTAAATCTTTAATTGAACGAGCTATAAAATCATTATTTTACAATAATTATAATGCTATACGAATAGGTACTGTTTGTAAACTTAAGCGAAAGCGTGTTACTAGTGATATTATTTTAATAATTAAATTGATTTTTTACTATAATAAGGTATATTATGATGAAACCAGTAACAAAATGCGTTTTTAACAAGAAATCCCTGACTAAGATTGTACAGCATTAACCTGGATGTGAAAAAGTTGTAGGCTTGAGCCAAACTCGAGAAATTATTAAGCAATTCAGTTCAATGTATTTTTAAATATGTAATTTTAAGTTCCAAACACATTCTGTTAATAAAATAAGCTCATATAATCATTGATATAGTCAGTCATAGTTACTTTATTCATAATGCTCTTCATATTACAAATGCTTATTTGTTAAACATTATTATTAATCAAAGATTGAATTCGCGGAATCTCTTTTAATAATATAACCATTACACAAGTATGTAACGATATGTAAATAGTTTCGTAATTACTTCCTTAAAGCATGAATTAAACATAAAGACATCCAATGACTTAATCAGAAGCGTTTATTAAGCCCCAGCGGTCGAAAGTTCACTGAATTACGTTCACGTAATAATAAAAAAGTGTAATTGTATTATTGCTCTTTCCTATTTACTGACTTTGCTTCTATTTGTTAAACATTAGTGTATCTGTCGGTTATTGTATCACATAGAAACCATGTATCTTAAAGGTTAACACAACTCAGCATTCAAGATTTATTTCAACACAGAGAATGGATGTGTTATCGCGAAGTAGAAGATAAAAGTGCCGACCAGACGGAGCCAAAAAGAACAGGAGGTCGGCTTGGCCCCAAGTATAGAATATTTTACAATTCAAAATCCTCTTCCGCTCTTATAAACGCTAATTAGCCTACTGGGACTTGAATATATAAGTTTTAATATACACCATAATTTTACAATGCATGCTGCACTACTTCGTCATGACGTCACTACATCAAAATACCTTAGAAACCGGATTATCATAATCTTTGTAAATTGTGTCCGTAATCTTTTATGAGACTTAGCTTATTAATGTTCTCAACTAATTATTTTTGTTAAAGTAATTATTTCGTGTATGTAGAAGTCGCAATAAATAACGTTTGGTGCATAATGGTAATAATTGCAAAATTTAGATAAACATAACCCACACAAATCCTCATCGATTATAACTGTTTTCTGTGGTTAGGGATTCCTAGCCGAGGCATGAATTTATAAACTGTATAGTTTCCCGTAAATGAATAGTCTCGGGTCCTGACTTTCTCTAATAATCGAGTAATTTGAGTATGTGTGTGTTAATGGAATAATGTCCATGCCACCACCCATACCTTGAATTCTAATGCCACAAGCAGAAATAATTCATCAAATTCTAGTACCCGCTCCCGTTTTACTTTAGCAAATGTAACTTACGTTTACAAATGGTATCCGCACCTGAAGTATTCATTAATATCAGGCGTTTTGTGAATTCTGTGTATTTTTTAAAATTTAATATTCAGTTTTCCTAGTACTACTATTATTTTGACAAACACATTTGCTTAATATAATAACTAGAAAACATTAATTAAAGGAAAAGATTGACCTCTTGCCTTGGTAAAAGGAGTACAGGACGCCCTCCGACCAGGTGGAGTGATGATTTGAAGAAAACGGCTGGAAGCCGTTGGATTCAGAGGGCCCAGGATCGGTCGGAGTGGTGCCAACTAGGGGAGGCCTATGTCCAGCAGTGAACTGTAAAAGGCTGATAGAGATAGATAGATTTACCTCTTATTTCGTAAAAAGAAATCCATTTTTCGGGATAAAAATTATCCTAGACATATACATAGGTAAGTAGTAGACAACCCATATGACAAGCATAATTTTGAGATAATTAAGTGACGGTGGAGTAAGATTAGGCAGATTTGAGACGATTCAAAGATATTGCAACCAGTCCTTAAGTACGCAACATCGAGGAGATCGAATACCTCAAATCTGCCTGTAGCCATTAATTTGGCTCGCGTGCCTATTTCGCTTTAACCCAGTTAAAAGCTATCAGCAAAAGTGAGTGGAGGATATCCGAGCGTTATAAATTATACTTTTGATGGCTCTAGATCCAAGAAGCTATACAATTAAATGCTCATCGTGATTGCTTTAATTGATTGTATAAATAATGGCATTAGGAACTTTAATAAAGACCTGAATAGAAATAAATATTATACATACCACTAGGAATATCATTCTAAGCTTATAAATTTGCTAGTAATAAACCTAATTATTGTTGTACATTTGGTTTAGTTTACAATAGCAAATGCAATACGAAGTTCAATTAATTAGAAGCTTATTTATTTTCTTGTAAGTATTGAAAAATATAAATGGTTAAGTATCTTTAAAGAAATTTATTTCTCATCTGTCGTGCCGCAAAAAAATAAAATAGTGAAAATCTTGGGTATATGAGTAAAAATATATTCAACATTCGTATACCACCCACTTCTATTATTAGTACCGGTATAGTTATACACATAGATGTAGAAACTTGTAATGTAACCATTAACTGCTATACATATGAAAAGATATTTGAAATGTTTATACATTTTTCAAATATGACTACTTAATGGAAATTAGTGTCAATAACCTTAAAATACTTTTCAAACAGTTCGGTCTAGAAACATTCATTGCCTTTACAATACACTTTCATGTATATTAACATGGTTACTCATTTTACAAAACTAGAACACCGTTGTAGTTCGACTTAATGATTTGCCACTGGCATCACGCACCCACCGCTTGTCAATGTGGTAGTTACTGACAGCAAGTACGTAACAATATTATCTGTCCCTACATTGTTTTTGCGACACGCTTTCTGAAGTTCACTATCTTGATCGTGTCAACATGACCACATATCAATTTTTATTTTAACGATTCGTTACATAGTCGGTAGAAAAACGTAGATATATAATAACTTTTGAAAATATTTTTTTTAGTCAAGTTAAGGTTACATAAGCATTAGTAGTGTTAAAAATTCATAACATAGATATTATATTTCTGAGTTGCTTTCACATGAAAAGCTACTAGTAAATATATTAAAAAAGACTAATTTGAAGAAGGTTAATTTCTTAGTTTCATCTCCAATTTTTTACCCTTAAGGGCACTATTTATTTCTTCTCATTTAAGTTGGACTGAATGTGAAGTAGGTCTTAATCGAAAAAGGGATTTTCTAAATCACTTAATAAATGCCGGATTTATGAAGTGACAAACATATAAGAAACCTTATTTGAAGTGTGTTAAAAAGAGAACCACAAGTTAGTTCAGATACAAAATCAAAATTGCAAAGACTTGTCAGTTAACGTGTTTTTGTATGTATTCGTAATATTAACATTATAATTATCTTTAATTTATTATTAATTTATTATTAAAATAGCTATTTAATTGCTGCTAAATTCATTACTGCGCTCAAACAACTCAAACAACTTTGAAACTGTCACATTTTTGAACCTGTAAATGGTAAACATTTTTTGTCCTGGTTGGAAATCGATAAAACCATATTGAACCAAAGAAATCTCTACACCCAAATACCAACGATATAAAAACTTTAAATAATAAGGCTGTGACTTTACTAGGCTTTATTGGAAATTTATTAGGCCTATTTATTTGGATTTTTTTTTACCCTTAATTGCAACTATATAATTATTAGTTTTTTCTATATGATGTATAATATTTCAATATAAAATCTGATTTAAAATATTATTATTTTATATTATTACTTCTAATTATTACTTCTAATGTAGTTTTGGGAAAACGTTGCTGATGTTCTATGTAAAAAGATTGCTATTTTCTATATTAAAGAACTAGTGTAGTCGTTACCTTAACAGTGACATAATATATTATAACAATTTTCTGCATGAATGTAACTTTAATTGCTCATGAAACATACATGCAACAGATTGCAGCCGCAGGTGCATTAAAGTTCAAAGATATTTCATATCCGTTTATAAGCCTGTTGTATTTTTTTTATCTGTAACTAAATATTATTTTTTATTGTGACATTGATTTAAAATAGATTAAATGTGTATACTAATTCTAATAAATCTTCTCTCTGAAATTCTGAGAAAGCAAATTATAAGTTGTGGCTTGGCTAAAATCGATAATATCCTTTGGTAGTAACCTACCCTCGCTTCGTTGTGGAAAATTCTACAGGAACAAGATGAGTTTCCGGGATGAACATCTTAAATTGTGACCATCCTAATATACGTAGGATCATTTAAATCTATTCAGTGGTTTTAATGTACATGTGTACCGAAAGACACTGATAGACAGGCAGACAAATAATATAAAAAAATATTAAGTGTTTATATTGTTGTACCTTCATTAAAATTTTAAAATATAATTCGATATACAGATTCGGCCCATTATAACTTTATTATCTATATAGATATATAATATTTTCAATTATTAATCAAACAAAAAATAATACTCACGGGTTTGACTGTCTGTAAATCACGTTCGATATTCAAAGTTAAAATTTAGTAGGTACTTTGGTAAACTAACGACGACAGTATATTGTAAATGACGTAATTTCGATTTGCGTTAACTTTGAGGATAAAATAAAATATTTGTATAAACTTACATTACGCTCTTTCACTAAAATAGTTTTATTTATATACGATGAGGAGCCAGATAAGTGATTGCAAGTAAAAGTTACAATAAACAACTTTGGACAGCACTTTAAACATATGACTGTGTGTTTGATTGCAGTTTGTATAAAAAAGTTCTTAAACCTAGTTGCGAGGCCGTCGTATGACGTTCGAACGTCTGAGGTTCGGCTGTAATATCGCCACAACACACATTAGAACATAGAACAGATAGTACCTTCCTTGGTATGTGAAGAATCATTTTAGACCAAAATCTGGGTTTAGCGATGAACCGCTAATTTGTCGCAGCCGCACCCGAAATAATTATTATTTCTTATCTTGTTTGCTCAATTTCATTGTTTTATAAATAGGTTCATTTACATCTATGAATTAGGAACATAAATTAACGAAGAAAGATAAAACTTTTTTTAAGTTGCTCATACTAACTTATTTCGTTCTTTCTCCAGAGGTATTCTACGAGAAACAGCGCTACGATGGCTGGTTTAACAACAGGGCGTACCCAGACTGGGGATCAGTTGGTAAGTATCTGGTAGTCTCTTAAAAATTGTTTTTATTAGTTACTGTAAACCCCTTTAAGCCTGTTAAGCATCAAGTAAAAAAAAGATGTAATTCTGTAACACGTCAGTAAAACATTTAACTGAAAACATTCTTAGAATATCATTCACATATAAAAGTTATAAGGACTAAACAGTTTATAGTTAAAGAATCGTATTACGGATTTCATATTTAGATTGAAATTAATTCTATTAAATACATTTCAAATGCAAGTAAGTTACTGCTGGTGTATATGGCAAATCAAGTCATAATCCACTACAGATTGAGGCGAAATAATGCAAATTATTATGTACAGACATGCATGCTCCGAGCAGGACACACTTGGATATTTATTGTGACATATCTAGATCACTGCCATACCCAACTCTCGAGTTACTGGCAGCTGTCGTGAAATAAACTTAGCTTGCTTGATGCCAATTTAGAATCACATGTATAAAACAATTTATCGGTATTTTATACGTTAGGATATGATTGATGGATGCAGTTAATATGAAATTGTTTAACAGACCAAAATCTACTGAATTTTTAACATTGAATTGTTCATCATATTATATATATTATCATATGTTATTTCTATCGACTAATATTATATTAAAAACACTTTATTTTTTTTACACAAAACAAAGAGTTGTCCTATGAGATTAAATACATATAAAGTTTATTTACTGAAATATCTAAGTTGAACTAACTTTTATATAGGTATGCTAACAAAGTTTTATTTTATTGGAATTGATAAACTAAAGTTTCTTAAAAATTAAACTATACAGATATCTAAGGTTTTACTTTTGCTTTATATCTAAGCTTTTATTAACAAGTGCTAATAAGGTATAATCTTTTAATTTTAAAAGTAGCCCATAAAAATAATAAACAACATTTAAAGTGCATTATTCTACATTTTTTCTCATAAAATTTCTATATGTGAAAATCAGAAACTGTCATTTTATAACAAAAGACTAAAAGCAAAAAACTTATCTACTTTACTGACACCTATATATGTAAATCAAAGAGCTTTAAATCATTAAAAATATGTTTGAGAAATGTATTTCATTACATATATTTCCAATAATGTGTTTTCTTGTAATTAATAGCCGAATAATCTTTGATAAATAACAAACGCTAGGAGAAGACCATCTATTTGCTTAATTCGATTACTGGAAAATTAATTGATAATTCGTCACGTTAGAACGTCTTAATCGTTTAACGGCTTTTAATGATCAATCGTAGATTAGTAAATCTTATGTACTCATGTAATCAATTCTGTCAAATGTCAATTTTTCAATATAATAAAACACCGTTAAAATTAAATGTGTTCTTTCAATAATTATGTGTATTGCATACATACGTACACTTCACATCATTTGTCATATTATTAGAGACTCATTACTAAAATACGACTAACACATATATCTCCGATTATATCTGAAATTCTGTTGGACTCTTAAATATCAATGTGTTAAAAAATTAACACAGACATAACTCATATCGCATATCAATTTATGGAAACCTGTAAGAGAGTAATAAAGTGGCAAGCTGATACATAAGGAAAAATTGCTTAACACGTATTTATCTCAACCAATAACGAGACCAATCACATATAAGGTGACAGAATCTTAATATAAAATAAACAGTATGACAGCATAAATATATGTAATCTAGGAAAATTTATATTCTTTGAAATTACAGCTAATAGATTAAATTAATATTCATCTAGATAAGATTTGAACTGGATTTTAAAAATGGATTCGTTTCATGTTACATTTACTAGGTTGAAAGCCCACAGAAGTTATAATTTAATAAGAACCTAAGATAAGAGATAATAAATATGATAATAATTAACGGCGGCACCATCATATAGCCTGTCTACTATCTTGTTGGCTAGTGGCATATGAAATTATACAATAATAATAATTGCATAGTAGCAAAACTTCTAAATGCGCGTATTCGTACACTAGATCTTCACCAATGAAAATGTTAATTTAAATTACAGGCATTTTGAATTGAAACCAACTACCGTTTTGCAAACAAACACCGTTTGTTTGCATGTACGACAAAACTATGCCGTGCATGGCATTAATATTCCAAGATACGACTACTATTGGTCTCCCGTACTAAAAGATTTCAACGCGCGCGCTACTGTAATGTCATATAAATATTGTTCTAGAGATCATAATTTAATATCGTTCACCCAATTTTATGTAGAATACTAGTAATTTTCCCTCGATTTTCTTCGAGAAATATTGTGTTAACGTATTAAAAAAATGTTTTTGTTTCAATAGTATTCGCTTTAGATTTGCTTTTTAGTTCTTGAAATTAGATTCACATTTATTTATTACATATCCACAAAAATATTAATTAATATTTTAACTTTCATTTCTCAGCTTGAAGTATAAAGCCACTTCCCAGAATACGTTACATCCAAAATAAATAAAAATCGAGATAATTATTATCCGGAAATCTGACCTCAAATGGAAGTATAGTTTTATTTGCCATCATACACCGCTTGTTCGCACCCTTGAAGGCTTAGTTTATCATTGATCAAAAAGATGATAGATGCACCTTAATTCACAAATTCCTTGTACAAGCACTGGTATAAATATTCTAAATAAATAGTTTACGCCTGTATCAATATAATTAGCCAAACCCATACCAAATTATAAACATGGAAAATACTTGAAAAATAATTCTTCACCAAAAATATAAACAAAACAGACTAGCTAGAATGTTTCCATTTGAAACCTTATTAACCGACTCCAAAAAGGAGGACGTTTGCATTTCGTCTCAATGTGTATACTTTCGGTAGCGATTGCAAAAAATAAAACGAACTAGGCATTAAATAGACCAGTTCATGGATTTTTATAAAGTGTCAACTGTCAACAGTTTCTTTTCGCTAAAACAGTCCCACCGTGACCACGGGCTTTGCTAGTAGATGGAAATATCGGTATGAAGTACAAAAACGTGAGTACCCATTACAATTAAGATATATAATAACATATTAATAATTCATATTTAAATTTTAATACATTGCAAAAAAAATGACAACCGGATAAGCTGATTATTACGTGATAAAACTAATCGAAGGTAAGCACTTAAATCCAAGCGACTTTTTATCGGCCGCTCTTTTGAGCAATCGCCCACTACTGCTTTAGAAGTGTACCTCTTTGACTGTGGTGGAATTACCACTTTAAGCTAACCGAACAAAGGTTCTACTATTAATGCTATACAATATTTGTTATGATCATACACTCTTAAGCATTCGATAATTACTCGGCGTTCATAATATGTGATTATGATTAATTGGTATTCTGACCTAGATACTTATGTTCTGCAATTACATTCCATAATAAAATAGTGGGCTCATTAAGTATCTAAGAAGAGTGCATACGCCAGTGTCTTACATCATAAAATAATAATCATAAGATCAATCACGGTCACCAAGATGACACACCTAGATAACCTTATGTATATTTGTCAATGGAGGGTATCCGTTCATTGGTACTGACAACTACATATTTCTAAAATTAGTCACGTGACAAAAAAATAAATCCATTAAAATATTTGTTAATTAATACATAGGTATCGATGTTCAATTAGCGCAAAACTGTATGCCAAGGCCGATTCGATACGGAGAGAGGCCTACGAGCAGATATTGTTATAAAAAACAGCATACCTACGAATAATAATAACAAGAAAGATTTTTTGATAAGGTATATTTCTGCTCCTCTGACCTCATATGAAATAGTTCCTTGTAAGCGTTGACTTCTATATTTGTAATGTGTGCATCAACCTGAATCGTATAACAAATCCAAGTTCAGGAAAATATTTGATCATCCATATTTAAATAGTCAAAGACAAAATACGTCAGTTCCTTTTTCTCTCTGCTTGTTTTCTTCAGTAGCTGTTAACAAGCTTTAGTGTGATCAATAAAAAAAATTGGGAAGAGAACGTTAGGAAAAGAACACCAGTAAATAAATAGGTTCAAACGTAATAGGATTTGTTAAAATAATCCAAGAATATTTGCTGTTATCTGAAAAATATAATACGTGGATGTATTATTTAGTTAAAGATGCTCAACTTATGCATTTTTTTGTAAAACTAAAATAAATGTAATTAAATGTTGTGTAATTTTTAACATATCCTTTCACTTGATTTCCGTGCGCCACATCATAAGAATTTTTTTTTTACATTATGATCTTAAATTTGACGTTTATTTACGGCATAATTATAATTCGTTTATTAACAACATACGTTTATGATAAAAAAAATTGGCTATGAAAGACAGACACACAAATGATGAATAATATAACCCAAAAATAAAGTAATATTAACCTGAATTTTTATCGTCTTATAGATTATATCTAAACACAAAGGAAACCAACTTTGAAATATATTTTTTTAATCTATAAAGTCTTTAAAAAATTTGGTTAATAGAATTTTTTTTAACGTAAATAACAATAACGTAAATAATAATCGCTAGAAAATTCCATTACAAACATCTTTAAAGGCAATAAGAGCTATCTGCAATGTCCAAACGGTATTTTGTTGGTAGAGTTATATAGTAATACTGACATTGTGTTCACTTGGTCAATTCACTCCTT
This sequence comes from Megathymus violae, assembly GCA_003671415.1. NCBI lineage: Eukaryota > Metazoa > Arthropoda > Insecta > Lepidoptera > Hesperiidae > Megathymus > Megathymus violae. Next base: position 1,199,192 of record PDGT01000041.1, read on the forward strand.
CAGTCCTTTGTTTCACAGCTTGCCTCAAGCATATATAATAAGAAATAATGAGCAGTTTTTAATAAAGATTTTTTATATATCCCGGAAATACGCAACTTGCTTAAAGACAGCTTGCTTGTCTGTTATTAAAAATACTATTTACCTATTATGAGTCGACATCATCCATTGTACAGAATGGGTACCTTTATCTTCATTATTTGTATTTTGCTCATTACGTGTGTTTTGGGTTTACGTTTCGTTCTAATGCCATAACGTTTTATTGATAATTATAGATTATAGCAGTGCACGAACTACATCAATCTGTATGCGATCCATAGATTTTCTCTGCGGTCCTAATTCGTGGTTCGTGTCGATGATTCGTTGCGTTTCGTCATCGCAATCACGACCGGGCTTCAATTATTTACTAGACCACCGCTATGTGATATCGACAACGTATCAATCACGAATCAACTAGTGTAAACTTATTGTTTGACTTTATCAAATGTACGGTACGTGTGGCTGTCATGGATTTCTCCGTTATTCATTATTCAATATATAATTTTACAAAGAACCGAACCTAACTTTTACTATCATTTCTTAACACGAAAGTAAATCGCAATTTGTACCATATTTTGCATTGCGTGTTATAATGTACTGGTGCCGCAGTATTGTCATAGACGTTTTTAAAAGAAGTTTTTAAAAATATTCTAACATGATGATGTCCTTTGCGGTCATAAAAAAAGTTGTACAAAATTTGAATAAAATATTAAATATTAACAATACTATTAAATTCTTACATGACACAGAATTGTAGGTAAGCATTATTTGATTATGTTTAAAAGAGTGTAAATTTTGTAAGTTTGTGTATATTCGGAAACTAATCTCCAGCGCCTATTTGAAAAATTATTTTAGCATTTGAAAGGTACATTATTCTGTATGTATATAGGCTATATATTATGAATATATTTGTATAAATTACCATTAATGTTCAACCTGAACACAGTTCGGCCGGACCACTAGTTATTAATATTATTAAAAGTACCACTATTAAGCACCTAATCTTCTAATTAATTTTGTCAAATTATTGTCTACGGTCCAAGAAAGATATATGATAGTGCAAAAGACATGTAATTTGAAACACAATAAACCGTTGTCAAGATAATTTGGTATGCTGCAGCATTTGCATTTATCACGTATCTAGCTAACTCAGTAGGTATACACGATTGAAGCAGTGAAGGATTTTCTCCTCGCTCCTAATTCGCCGCTCATGTCGATAGTTCGGCAAACGTTGCGCCATCGCAATCACGATCACGTTCAAATTATTAGCCAGGCTACCGTTACGTGAACAAACAACCTTTGTTTTGTGATATTGCTCAAAATAGCTTTAGACTGTGGAACCACCTGACGAAACATGGTTGAAAATAATACTTTTTTACAACTAGACACTTGGTTGAACATTGGTTGAACACTTAAAAATAATACTTTGTTACAACTAGACACTTGATTGAACACTTAAATCTAGTGGAAAAAGCTAGTGAGTATATTTTTTTTTATTTTTACACTTATGTTATTTAAACTTAAAATTAAAAAATTATAATCTTGCAAAAGCGCACGTACACCATGAAACATTGTAACATAATTTTAAGAGCGTAAGTGTTACTTGTCTCAACTATTTTTTAAATGTAAAAAAAATCAGTACTTAAACTTAATTTAAAAAAATATTTATTAGTGCATCTTCAAAGCAGATCCAAAAGAAATATAACAAGAGCTTTTTATTCTTAGTCTTATGTGTTTGGTTTTTAATAATAAATAATACACTCAATGAATTACAAAGATTATTATAAGTATAAGCAGTAAGTTACCGAGCTATTTAATTTAGTTATAACTGTTCTTTTAACATCTGATATGTTTTTCCAAGAAAGGTGGAATGGATATGTTTATATTTATACGAGTGAAATGATTGTTTGTTGTGCCTTTAAATCTCTGAATCCTTCGCTTATTCGAGATCCAACATATAGATAACAATGTAAATGTAATAAATACTTAATATTTGTAAATGATATTTTGTCCCTGTCAATTTGTCCCCAGGCAGTCGTCTAACGCGCAAAACGCCGGCGTCATACGCAGACGGAGTGTACATGATGGCGGGTGCGGACCGACCCGGCGCACGTGCCCTGTCCAAGCTGTTTATGCGAGGACAGGACGGGCTACCCTCGCTAGCTAATAGAACCGCTCTTCTCGCGTTCTTTGGTAGATACTTAATCATATGATTTTAAATTACTCAACTTTTTTTAAAATACTCTGCAAACAAGTACCTAGCGACTATGCCTAAAGAATCATTAGTAGCCAGTTACTAACCAAACTACTACTTACTAAGTTAATTACTAACCGTGCAACTATTCATATCACAAATATATATTTTTTGTCTGGTTTTGATAGTTTGTGATATGTCATTTGTGTATGTACATGCCACCTGCACACAGGGATATCTAGAATGACAAACGACTTCGAAAGCTGCAGCGTTCATCATTTATTGTGTATATTTAACAACATAATTTATCTCCATCTTGTAATGATTATGTATTTTTAAAATCAATTTATTTGCCCAATTATATATCAATTTATGATAATAATAAGTTTATTAAATAAATTTCTTATTGATTCCTAAAATCAGACATAGAGTACGACGATGTAGAGATTGTAACTACTAGCAAAATGTGGTGTGACAAATTTCACACAGGTTTGACAAGATTTTGAGAAAAGCTCAGGTGTGTAGGTTCCTGCAAGTAATAATTACGAGTAACTTCTAACATGGACATGACTTTAAGAAGTAACAAGTGTGCTCATTTTGAACCCGCTTCTCCGGTTTGGTAGACCGCGTTTATTTTCGAAGTTATTGTTTATTTTTTTTAACATTACTTCACGAGCCAAAACACGGCATAAGCTTAACACAATTATTTAAGTCTAAGCTGCTAAGATAAATACTTGCAAGTGACGACAGTATCAAGATCTTCAAAAACAAATGTCTTTAAATTCTGTAACAGATTTAAGATTCGAAGATACCATTAATATCAATATTGCTTTTTCGATTTTTTAGTAAAACTTAAAACTATATAATATTGTAACGGTGTCTTATCTGTATATCTATTTTACTTAGTTCGTATTACTTCAGAGCGACTCAAGCTACTTACATGAATTTGTTCCGCCAAGACGATAGCTCATGGTAGCACTCGATAGGTGACGCTGTTGTCAATTTATTAATATTTTTTTCTCTAAGTCAATTAATAAATCATTCATAATAAAAGAAACATATACCAACTCAAATAAAAACAAAAATAATATGCGACCCCGTAGGCTAATTGGTAGTGACGCTGCCTACTGAGCGAGCGGGCCCGGGTTCGATTTTCAGCCGAGGCACTATTTTTGTGGCTGATAATTGTTTTTTGTCAGGTCATGGGTATTTGTTATGTTTTACTTGTGTGCGTCCATACCACCCGTCCATGCAAAACAAGATATCCTAGTGCGGGGGGTGTGAGTTGAGTTTAGTGTAAAGTGTGAGTGTGTGGATGTTTATTTATTTATTTATACCCACCAATGCAAATAGTTAGAATAGAAGTAAAAAAATATATGTAAAAATATTACGAAAGCAAGCGGTTTTAAAGTTCAATAATATGTACATTGAACGTTACGATGGTATAGGTATGGATATTTTTAATATTGTACTTCTTCCATCGCAGGTCAAGTAGTAACAGGGGAAATCGTAATGGCGTCAGAATCCGGATGTCCCATCGAACACCATCGCATACCGGTCGATAAATGCGATCACATGTACGACCCAGACTGCGAGGGCGTGAAGCACATGCCCTTTCTCAGAGCCGCATACGACCGAAGCACCGGCCAGAGTCCCAATAGTCCTCGAGAGCAGGTACAGCTTACTTATGAAATGAATTTAAAAGAAGGTGCGAATATTCATATTTTATAATATTAACTGTATCTAATTAAAAATAATAGGGGAAAAACGAAATTTATCCCTCTTCTGATAAAATGGCTAAGTAATAATTCTTGCCTACGTTTTTATAATAATTAATTTTTTTTTTATTGAAGCGTTAATGATATCAAGCCTATTGCTTCTGAAGATTTTAGCAATGGAGTGTAAGAATCGACTCTGCAAGTATCTCAATTTTATTAATTGCGTGCCGAGTATTTATTCTTAAAAATATAGTCATCATTTAATTCACAATATTTTAAGTTCATCGCTCTCAGTTGACTTTATCAACAACTTATCTGATGTCACAGAAACAAGGTTTTAATGCGGGCTTGAAAGAAATGTTGATGTCGGCAGATTGTAGTCAAGTCAGTAGGCATGACGTCAATCCAGTTCATTTACATTCAGCATTGCGATGCTATCGATTGTCCGTGCCTCCAGTTTGCTGTAGTAATGTTAATGTATTGTATATTAAGACCACAAGATGTTTTGCTAAAAAAATTGTATTATAATACTTATCACGGTTACAATTGTTACGCGTTTTAAATACACACTACACACATACCAAAACACAGACAAGTACATATTGTTGACCGCCAAACGTTGAAATGTTGAATGTTGAAATGTTTCGCTTCTTCAACTTCCATCAACTGTGTCATGTACGCAAATCCCTTTATATAAATTCTTTGTAGTTCATAATATATGTTATATAACATATGTATGTTACATGATGCCTTAACTCAAATATTAGCCCATTTGTGTTGTTTAGTCAAATCGGGTACGTTCAGTACCACAGGTGTTGAATTATTGGCAGAATATTGTTGTAAGGCAAGTGATGTCAGCCACGCCCATTAATATTCCGCGAAGCGATGCTATCGTATGTCAGCACTAATCGTACTTACCTGCAACTCACCGTTACTATAACGTCACTACTACCGAGTTTAAAACCGTGTTTGAGACTGAATAAAATATTTAGTTTACTAAAACATTTGCAAGAAAAAGTAAATAACATCATTGATTGTTCAACTTTGATTGTCTATTATAATCAACACAGCTTAAAGTTATGCTTCACTTCACGTATACTCGTAGACTAATTGATTATCAAAGACAAAGTATTTAGTGAATATTATATAATTTTATATGTGGACAAATACCATTAGGCCATTTCACGATGATCCTCTTTTAGTATGCAGATGTATTGGCTGTCAAGGTTATGAAATATATTTGGTTTCCATAGGTAGCTATACAAATCCATACTTCTATACTAATATTATTTATAAATGCGAAAGTATCTGTGTGTGTGTGTTACGCTTTCACAGCCAAACCACTAAGGCGATTGTGATAAAATTTGATACAAAGATAGTTTTAGGCTTAGGTTATTTCTAGGTTATGTATAAAAAATCATATGAAATTCCATAGTTCTGATACTGCAGAGCTACTGTTTCTAGAAACGAAACGAAGTAAGTTGGCTCATCAATAATAAAATGATAAAGGTTTCAACGTTGAATATTAGTTGATATA
>PDGT01000041.1:1204685-1348073 GCA_003671415.1 Megathymus violae
ATATACGTATATATGTATATATATATATATATACATATACATACATATACATACACATACATATATATACATACATACGTATATATTATTTTCGGACGTTATTTTCCTCTGCAGAAACTACTAAATAAATTAAGATTTTTATAAATTCGCGTCGGAAAACAATTTTTCATTATTGACATAACTCATTATCGTCATTACTGCATACCACTACAAGCCTCGTTTCTACTTTTATGTGTGAAAATAACAGTCCACCATGCTATCCCATTGTGGATTGACAGAGTTCTCACGCCTTTAAGCACACTATGAAGAACTCTTAAGTACGCACGCTTCCTCGTGATGTATTCCGTCATAGAAACTTTTATTGCTTATTTAGGCACGATGAGCGTTTATTTATTTTAATTAAGCGAAGTATGTATCGAAGATCCAAACACTAGGCTGTCGCTATGTTGATAGGGATAAATATGAGCAACAAATGTTTGGGTGAAACTATCTGTAAACTTAAGAATTATATTTTAAACATGACTACAACAATTTTATAGAGGCATAACTCAAAGATACTTGTGAAGCGACTTACATTATGCAAGACTATAAGTAGATGAATTATTATGAAAATATAATCTATTTATGATCATATCATTTATTTATTTCTAGCGAAATGTTCGAAGTAAGTCCATGGAATACAAAGTTATTGCATTTCAAAGAAGAGGTCGGATTAGTAAATTGCATTAATAAGAACAATACGTACAGTCTTAGATATTATCGTCTCTTAACCATCTTGGTTTTTCTTCGCGTCATATGTGATTTAAGTGTCGTCGGATTAATATATAGGGAATTATAAAAAAAAACAAAAGCTAAAAAACCTGAATATTTATTGAATTTATTAATGTTAACTACGACACTTCAGTAAACGATGGGTAGTTCATGCTTTATTTCTAATCACAATACGATAAAATCATCATAGCCAATAACGTTACAGTTTGAAATTGCAATTGATTAATTGCATTGAAATAAATGTCTTAGCGTCTAAAGTTTAGACTCGATACAAGCCGTCACCCTTGAACATCAACAATATCTTAACACCTAAGGTCGAATACCGAGATACCGAGCTATAAAACCTAATGACACTGTGTAACCCAGATATCATCTCCTCGCTCGCATTGATTAACATCAGATATATAGCACCGATATATTATTAACCGACACAGAATGGTAATAGATCTATTCACGGTGGGCTGACATATCCTTTGCGAATGAAAAACCTTATACATTATTTATATTTAAACTTTACCCAACAGAGAGCTGTACACATTGATGTTATGAGGGCCATAAATGTACATGTATGAATTTGATTTTAACTATTTTAAAGGACGGTTCAGAAATGTCATGTGTAAGTTTATTGAGAAAGATACAATTTATTGTCTAATTACGCTTACTACATTTTTATTTAACTTAAGTCTGATGATTATTCATTTGCCCTATTTTAGTCGACTACCCATTACAGTTTGACAAATTAACTTATTACAATGTACATATATCAAGCGTAAACTGTGTAATTTGTTTGGCTTTTATTTTTTTATTTAATAAAGTGTGTCGAGATTGTCTAATTACTACATATGATGTATACATATTACGTATTTTGGCCGTACTGGGGCAGCCTAAAATACTCCCCCCATCCCATGCTGGCAGAACAGATTGTCCTATGAGGCGTCAGAAGCCAGTTTGATTGGTGGTAGGTAGGGCTTCGCGTAAGGATTATATGACCAATCCTATTACTGGTATTATTATCTTTTCGTGAAGCCTGCCTGGCTAGCTACCACCCTTCTGTTCGAATCAGCCGCCAAACGACTCCTCGTGTTCCGGTTGGGGGCATGGGAGTTAACACTTTCTTTATATCTCCTCATTCCCTGGCCGACAACGCATCAGTGATACCTTTGGTCTTGCCGATGTCCTTGGGCGACGGTGACCACTTACCACCAGGTGGCTCGTCGACTCGTTAAGGTTAGGATTAATATCAGTTGGAATGCAAAGGGTATAAATCAATCGACGGCATGCTTTCACCCCATTAATGAAACTCTACAGTGGCGGATGTTCTCGTATTTACGAAACTGTGGAATGTCCTCTGCAACATGGCAGATTGGTGGAATGGTCAACTCAGTCGGAAATTCTTATGCTACCCAAAATCTTTCGACATAGCTTAACGACTTTTATCCATCGCAAACGAGTTCACGTGCCTTCCGAAACATGAAAACACTCACCCATCCTGATTATTCAAGATTGACACATGCTATCGGGCTATGATAATACAAAACAATCAAACTTTGGTAACATCATTAAAGTTGTTGTTTTTTCTTTATTAACGTTTAATTAGGTTTGGTTCAGGTAGTTGTGTTGAAAATGTTTTTGTCCTTTATATATATGCTTTATGGTAGTATGTAAACACGTATATTATATTTGTTTTTCCAATATGTAGTGCTGAATTCAGGAATATTTTTTCTCTCGTTCTTTCTATAAGCGCTTTATTGACGGTGTATTCGCTTACAATATTTTTTGTTCCAGATAAACCAGATAACTTCATGGATCGACGGTAGCTTCGTGTACAGTACGAGCGAGGCGTGGGTGAATGCAATGAGGTCATTTCAGGTGCCCCCCAGCAGCCACGCCTGCCTCTTTATGTACATCCCTATACCTATGCATAACCTTATATTTAGAACCAACATTAGTTTATGCAGTATTTCACTTATATAAACTTGAATACCGCTGATCGAATGAGCTCAATTATCTTGTTTGACATATCACTGATCAGGTTTTCGAAAGTATGCACTTTAAACAATTTTTTATTTATAAAATGCTCACTGCGAAGTATGGCAGGGTCAGCCAGTGTCTTATAAATGGTTCTTCAATTTGGACTGTGGAAATTTTAGTTCTATCATCGTCACGTTAATTTCATTAATAATTTATTTCAATTTCCAAATCTTCATAAAAAATTGATTCATTTTCCATATGAACATTTTTCGTTACGGTCTAGTTTGATTACAAGTTAAATTAATAGTACGTACCACAAATCGTTCTAAGATAAAGAAACGCGATTCGAGAAACGAAATTTGAAAATAACTAGAAAAAATGTGTTTATTTGTAATCTAAGTGAGACTGACACATAAAATTGCCGTAGATGTGCAATTAAAATATATTCGTTCGTACGTATCAGCGCAGGCGCAGGTATCTGAACTGTGAGTCCGCTATCAAGATGCGTGACTTCGTATAATTACGCACATAAAACACTTTCAACTACTCACTGTAATGTATAGAGGCTGCTTACATACCCGCCGCGTGAAATACTCAAAAGCGACTAACATTATACACGAGTATAATGTTAAAAAAAAAGCTTATAATTTAATGTCTTGAATACAACACGTGCGTATTACCATGTAATTTTTTTACGGTCCGTCTGTGGGAGGGTCACCATGTGTTTTGAGTAGTTTTTATTTTGCTATAAAATGTGTTCAGTTCAACGAGGACTAAAAATGAAGCGTACTGCTTGAGGATTTGAATATTCTTCACACGTATAATTATCTGAAGTTAGCTCAGTAATCGTTCCGTTAACAACAAAAGTTACTCAAACAATCAGCAAGTGTGTACGTGTCCTAAGTCATTCACGAGTTTTACGCTCGTCAGTAAATTACTTTAAAAAACTGTTAACATAGATCATGAGAAGCCGTTTATTTAATAACGCGTTACATATTAGATTCTAAACATTCATAGCTAAGTAAATTCGTGCCATCGATCAAAACAGCACTAACAGCTCACAAAATATCTTTCTTTTGATTTGAATTTAATACGCATGCAGTGCGTCTGTGTTAATAGGAACTGTCGACATTTTCGTATTCTTAGTTTTTCTGCTGTCATCATCACTAACTTGTTGATAATAGGGAATTTGTAGACATAAAAGACATTGAAAAAGATGAACTTTACATGTGTACCTATGGCACGCGTGACATTAAATCCTATTGCAATCATTTTGCAGTTATATTGCAGAAGTGTGTGTGAGCTTTAATTATTATTAATTACAGAACGGAAGCTTGGCGAGCGAGGGAGGCATGCCTCTACGCAACACAAAACGAGTGCCTCTGTTCAACAATCCGGTCCCACATTACATGCGTATGCTCAGTCCAGAGAGACTTTTCTGTAAGTTGCAATTCGCATGATACTCGTACATCGACAGCGGCTTGCTTAGCAACAATTTTTATTTTAGTACAATAACACAATAATCGTTTCATGGATGTTATAAGATCGCGGATCTCACGCTGTTTAATTAGCAGCAAAATTTAAATCTTTGTAAAGACTCACGATATCGTAATTATGACATAGTAATAATAACGTTAAATTGCGTTAACTATTACTTTTCACTTTTGGCCTGTTATGTTAATTTGGAATCGCATCGGTCAAATATAGCTATGTTAATCGATGTACTGGCATTGCTAAACACGACTCAATAGCTTTTCATTCATATTCTATTAATGCTTTGGTACTTGACTGAGTCTGTAGTTATTAATTTTAGGGCGCATAAAAATAGTTAAGGAAACAGTAAATATATATTAAAAGATATTAAAGAATCCATCTTACGTTAAACTTAGTGGATTGGTAAGGACTAGTTAGTAATGAGTGACAATATTTTGAAATTATACAACAATTTTCAGTGCTCGGTGATCCTCGCACAAACCAGAATCCAGCCATGGTAACATTCGGTATCCTTTTGCTGCGCTGGCACAATGTCATTGCAGCCCGCGTTCACCGCCAGCATCCGGATTGGAGCGACGAGCAGTTGTTCCAGAGGGCAAGGAGAATCGTAATTGCCAGTTTACAGGTACAACCAACTTGTTTTTTAAGCTGTCCTCACTATGCATCTAGTAAAGAGCGTTCGCTTGTTGGCTAGTGCTATAAAATCTCTTATTAATATAAATAAATTTGTTCCATTTACTAACAATAAATACCCCCAAACTATTGTACCAATAGAATATTGGTATAAAAAACTGGTTATTCGCTGTCAGTTTGCTTCAGAGTTTTCCGTTCACACCATAAGTTTACAAGCTACAACACCAGAAACAATCAAATTTTCCTCATTTTATATTTCCTCATTTCATATTTACCTCATTTTATTTTTTTACACATCAGTTTTCTTAATTATGTAAATTAAAAACTTGCCTATTCATTTACTGCAAGTCAGCAAAAGCAGTCAAAACTTTATAACAATTCATGTACTACATGTACCTAAAAAATACAAAAATTTATTTACGCGTCCTGTCAATGCCAATAACAAAGTCTACATTAAAATATTCAAATATTATTTAATTTTCAAATGGGGCCTTGTTGTAGTTTTATTAGTATAAATTTTAATAATAAATTTGAAAAATACATTTACGTTCTAAAGTGATTTCACGATATTAGCGGCATCGCATTTTTTTCATGAAGACCTTAAAAGACTTTAACAATTATATGAATAATTATCTATTACGCCCATTTCACTTGAACTTAAAATTTCAGAACATCATTCTGTACGAATACGTGCCCGCGTTCCTTGGCACGCCCTTACCGCCATACACAGGCTACCGCGCGGACGTGGCTCCGGGGGTGACCCACGCGTTCGCTGTAGCCGCTTTTAGATTCGGACATACACTCGTACCTCCCGCCATACTGCTCCGAGATCGCAACTGCAAATACAGCCGCGCTCCTGGCGGCCACGACGCAATAAGACTGTGCCAAACCTGGTGGGACGGGAACGTAAGTCACAACCGAACCTAAAAACGTCTCGTTATCATCTTTTAATTATTTTATTGATTCAATATTATTAATATTTCCTAAAGTATCTGTCAATAAAAGTGAAGTTTCGTTCAGTTTGAACGGCATAATTTACAATATTTTTAACTGTGAAAATTTTAATAATCAAATGGAATTGTCAAAAAATTGATAAAGTACATTAAATTTAAATTTACTCAAACAATGGTTGAAGTGTCCACGTTATTCAAAATTTTGTTATTTGCGAGTAAATTAATTTTATTATAAAATATTTTAAGTAAATATTTAATATTAATACAATGTGTCCATCTCGTTTTGGTAAAATAACTATTAGATATATATTATTTCAATATGATATTAGTTTACTGATATAAAAATATACTATTATGTTCATATATATTTTTTTGCATTTTGATTTAATAAACATTGACCTGGGCTGGATAGATTGAAAAACAACGGGGAATGGGAATCTTTTGTAAAATCTTGAGTTGTAAAAGGTCTTAATCGTCAATGATGCAACAAAACTAATACATTTTTTTTAATTTCTTTTAATCGTAAATATATCCCAATAGAAAGAAATAAAATCTAAGTTTGATATATGACTTATGTCCGTCTTTAAATTATCTTATCCATTCGAACAGGTGCAGCACGGTTCTATAATTAGTATGGTTATACCGCTGAACTATAGCACTAAAACTTGCGGCAATTTGAAATAACTGAAAAAAATTAAATTACGTCGATGTTTAATAAACCTCATAGCGTTGAACACACTCGAATGTAGAATGGATGTGATAAGTAGACGCTACGGTACTTAGAAGGTCATTACAGTCACTCCCAGTTACAACATTAAATACTCGTCCAATTGAGATACTGAAACGTATGTAATAGTTCGCTGATATGTTAGCTAATATTGGCTTATCAATAACACGCGTAATGGGATACGCTCCAGTATACATATGCCAAATTTACAGCCCACAAGTATTCTACTGATCCACCGATGCCTAACAACGGTCCGTTTTGGTTACAGGACGTAATATCCCAAGTCCCAATCGAAGAGGTCCTGATGGGTATGGCATCTCAATTGTCGGAGCGCGAGGACGCTTTGCTCTGTTCGGATGTCCGCGACAATCTGTTCGGGCCGATGGAGTTCTCCAGACGTGATCTAGGCGCTTTGAATATTATGCGCGGGCGAGATAACGGACTACCTGATTACAATACTGCTAGGTTCGCCTTTCATGTCATAGTAATTACAATAATGTTTGGCAATATAATTATATTTTAATGTTATAAATTCTTTAGTGGCCGTATTTATAAACTCCTGAGACCTCTTTCAATGATTATCGGAAATCAATTCGTAGTCAGATTGACATAATATATTTTTGATATTTGTTATTATAAATATGAAAACAAATGTTTCAGAGAATACTACGGCTTACCAAAAATAAAAACCTTCAATGAAATAAATCCAGAACTTTTTGAAAGCAACCCGGAATTACTGCAGAAACTGATTCAAGCTTATGAGGGTAGGCTAGACAACATTGACGTGTACATTGGTAAGTATAAGACTACATCATGGATTTCTGTTTCTTTCGTAATTATCGTATCAAATTGGACAACTGTAATTAATGTAATTGTAATTTAGAGCAGTCGCTTGGAATTAGAATTGTAAATCGCATTTAAATTTCTAATAATTCTATAATCATATAATTTTGAATCAAAAACAAAATAATGTTTATTTTTTCCTATTTATATTCTAGGAGGAATGCTTGAATCAACCGGTCATCCTGGAGAACTTTTCAGAGCCATTATCATTGACCAGTTTACTAGAATACGAGATGCGGACAGATTCTGGTTTGAAAATGCAGGAAATGAGTGAGTATAAAGAGTTTGGCAATTTAAAATTATGTTAACAACATTTTAGAACGAGAAAGGAACGAAGAAGGAAGTCATGAGCCAAACGGCGTATGTATATTAATGATGGAGAAACTGAATAACATCGAATACGATCGCAGTGTTGATAAAGAGCTGACCACTCTTAGCAAAAACTTCATAAGCGCTTCCATGACGTAGAGCATATTGAAGATTGGTCCTCTTTATTATCTTTAGATAATTTAAGCCATATTGTAGTGATCAGGGTAATGTTGTTATATAGTAAGCAACTCTGACAGCAACTTTGCTAACAAACTGTACTAGATCAGCGCGCACAACATATCAGACTTCTTCAGTTGTGAGGTATGAAACATTTATGACAATCTCCATGTTTCTAACAGTCTTAGCAGTCAGCAGGACATGTTTTAACTAGAACCTTTATTATCACCACTAATATTATTTGTAAATATTGGTAAACTTAATTCATTAAAATTAAAGTTCACGATTTTGAACAATGAACCATTTCAGCATCTTCACGTCAGCAGAAATCGAAGAGCTACGCCGAATCAGAATGTGGGACATCATAGTGAACAGTACCGCCGTGGGACCCAATGACATCCAGAGAGACGTGTTCCACTGGAGCGAGGGGGATCCCTGTCCTCAACCCTACCAACTCAATGCTTCCAAACTACCACCTTGTAAATATTTGAAAGGATATGATTATTTCGAGGTAACTGTTTAATTAAGTATTATAATTCACGCTACATTTTGATATCCTTTTCCCCTTATTGCATAATTAGTACACCTCGACAATCCTAAGAAATAAAATATTTTTAATTTTTCCTTTATTTTTATATTTAATAAATTTCTATAACTCAACTTCTTGCATGTCACTATAATTCAAACTTGGTTAGTTATTCGGACATTAAGGAATGTCTTGATTGAAGAAAATGTATTTATTTAAGTTTGAAAATTCAAAATTACTATTAATAACTTAATTTAATAATAATAACCTGTTTTGTTTCTAAGGGAAACGAGTTCGCATATATCTACACGTGCGTGATTCTGGCGTTCGTTCCAATACTGTGCGCGGGCGCAGGTTATGGAGTTATCAAATTGCAAAATAGTCGCCGAAGAAAGTTAAAGATCCAGCAGGAACATCTCAAGAACTCACAATATAAAGGTATAAGATTTTTCGCATTCTTCATTCCGTAGGAAACTGAATGTACAATATAACTCTAAACAAGGGTTTAATCTGATTTAAAGACCTAGCGTTGTAGGTAAATAACATGTTGCTTGGGAATGCTTTTTTATGCAAACCAGGTAACAAATATGTTATAACATACATAATATTGCTTCTTGTTCTATCTCTACTTTTTATGCTGTCTTTACCTAAGCTCTATTGTGTCATTATCTAACCATACAAATCTACTTGTAATGGTGTCTGTACCTATAACCATTTGTGAGTATTATTATCGTTACGAGAATCACAGTATGTTGTTTGTAGGGTCAGCAGACAAAATGGTTTGTCGTGAATGGGTGCACGCGTCTCACAAGAGACTGGTCAAGCTGCGAATGGGACCCGAGCCGACGCTGCACGTCACCGACCGTAAGGGCGACAAATTACGAACTTTGCCCCTCGACCACACTGAACAGCTGACCGTTCTGGAGAGTCAAGTAGGTGTTCTCGTATTTTTCACCGCGAATTTCTGTACAATGAAAACATTGGATATAATATTTTGTCGCTGGCACTGACAATGACAAAACTATAACCGGTAATTCAGTTCCTCGGCTATACCGTATGGTGGTGCTGTATCGTTTGGTCACATATAAACTATCAAATTATATTCTTTTTATAGTATTAAGTCCGTCGTTTATGTTATAGAGATCAGTTTTTGAATCCAGATTGTACAATTATTTTAACATCTGCATAATAATTTACTTTCGGACAGGAAACACGTACGAACAAACGACCTCTAGTTCTGATACGCACGCCACGTGAGCACGACCTCGTACTAGAAATGGACTCTGTTGCGTCTCGAAGGAAATTCCTCGTCAAACTCGATACATTTCTATCGCAACATAAGAAGGCCATGAATCTCACACAAGTAAGTGTTGAATGATCTCTTAGATTTTTACATTTTTGTATAGGTATACAACACACACACACATCCACTAACTCTAATCACAAACTATGCTTTTATTATTATTATCTATTATTTTGAGAAAATAGTATTTAGTTTGTTAGTTTAATTGTATTTTATATAGAACTTATACGAAGAAAGAGCGAGACATTTTGACACAGAGAAATACTTAAAAGAATGCTCCCACAGTAGGAACTATATTGTAAATATAAAAAAAACTATTTTCATTTTGAGGCCCCGGGTTCTCTTAGTTTTATTAATATTTTTAATGACTTTTTAAAATGTTACTGTTGTTTAATTTTTGCAGCTGTTTTTATTTTAGTAATTATTATAAAATATGCACAGTTTGCCATGATACGCGTATTATTTTTTTATGTAGAAAAGCAGAAGTATGTAGTATTATTAATTAATAAAGCGAAATTACTTCAAGTTAACAAAGCTTAATTTGTACCGAAATAGATTTCGTCACGATTGATATTCGTCTAATGAATCCCGAACACCTTTATCGCACCACCTTGCTGTAATGGCAATTTCACAAATTTAACTTAAAAAATTAAATAAGTACGTCATAAATTAAAAATAAAAGAAGAAAATCATTGCTGTGCATATTTAAACATCAGGGATAGCCCGATTGGCGAATCCAGGATTATCTGTAACTAGATTGTGATATACAAACACTGTGTGACGTTGCATTCAGGGTCATCGAGAACAAATTTTAGCTTCAGCAGAGACAAGGGAGCGACGACAGCGCAGGTTAGAGCATTTCTTCAGAGAAGCTTACGCGATTACGTTCGGCCTCGCGCCTGGTGAGAAACGAAGGAGGTCTGAAGATGCTGATCCAGAAGTAAGGGCATTATATTATTTGTGGTATATTTCGAAAAAATATATTATAAATATATTAAATATATTATAATCTTTTAAGGCTTATGTTATCGTTAAAAAAATTATTTGAAAAATTTTGTCCGAGAAATTGATATTATTGCAGCAACAAAAATAAACAAGAATTGAGAAAAAATTTTTTTGGCAAACAACTAAGAGAAACTTTGTTTTGTATGGTCATACCAATTTTGTTATACAAGAGTGACTACATAGGTACTACATAAGTGTACATACATACATACATAAGTGTACATTACTCCATAAGTATAATGACACTTGTAATACAAGTTTAAACTTTATCTCGGTTGCCTTACAGTCAATAGTGATGAGAACGTCACTGTCCAAGAGCGAATTCGCTAGCGCGCTTGGAATGAAAGCAGATGCTGTCTTTGTTAAGAAAATGTTTAATATCGTCGATAAGGACAGCGATGGAAGAATATCTTTTCAGGTATGTTCATCATAACAAAGGTTTTAGGGAACAATTCTCACTAATGACGGAACATATGTTCATTAATTAGTGTATCACGTATTAAAATTTTCACATAAGATCTTACAGTACTGTAGCACAATTCATAAGCAATGCATTATTTGTTATCAAAATGTGTAGTATAAAACCCACGTTACACGCTATCATTCTTCTCAGTCTTAACACGAAAGTTATATTGTAAGCTCGTAATCTTCTCACTTCTCTTTGTTTAAATTAAAGAAGAGTTGAAGAAACTACGAAATTTTCAGGAGTTTTTAGACACCGTAGTACTGTTTTCTCGAGGAGCGACAGACGACAAGCTCCGCATCATCTTCGATATGTGCGACAACGATCGTAATGGCGTTATTGATAAAGGTGAACTGAGCGAAATGCTACGCTCTCTCGTGGAGATCGCAAGGACTACGTCCTTGAGGGATGAGCATGTTACTGAGCTCATTGATGGAATGTTCTCCGTGAGTATTATGTAATTTGAACAGAAAAAGTCGGAACTACGCTTAAGTGAAAAAAGGCACTCGACTTATGCATCAATATTATTGGTTTTCCTCTTCACCATCTTAAGCCATATCCAAATTATCTCATTTGCATTTGCATATAATGTATATTTATGTATGTTTTGTCATAATGGGAAAACAAGAGATGATGCGACAGTAAGTGGTCACGGCTGCGCTTGTACATTCATAACTCCAGGTCGACACCAACTTATTGTGATCCAAAGATTAAGTGGATTATTCCGCTTATTAATAGTCTTTGTTTTATTTGGACACCTCACATCCGCTTTTAAAAGACATTCATTCAAGACCAAAAAATAATATAGCAAAAAATGTAACATTTAAAAGGCTTTTAAAAGTCATCTTAAACTTTTTAGGACGCGGGTCTTCAACACAAAGATCATCTTACATATTCAGACTTCAAGGTGATGATGAAGGAATACAAAGGTGAATTCGTAGCTATTGGTTTGGACTGTAAGGGAGCCAAACAAAACTTCTTAGACACTTCCACCAATGTTGCCAGAATGACAAGTTTTCAGCTCGAGCCTTCAATGGAACAATCCAGGTGCTTGCTTTCTTTACAAACGTCTATTCAATGTGAGATAATTTAAAATACTCAAATTATAACTCATAAGTCATATAAATTTAGATAAAAATGCTTGAGAGGATCTTTTTGTCAATGGACGAGAAGCGAGCACATTTAGTTCCTAAAGGTAATTAATGCTACCAGTCATTCACCTTCATAACAAGTCGTGACCTTCATAACAAGTGTTGATGAAGTCTATGATACCGCAACCGTAACTGTAACAATTAAAAAACATACTGCGGTTGATTCTAAGAGGGTAGTACCTAGCTAGCCAGGCGGTTAAAATACCCTCCCGCCACATACCACTACCGTCGGGAATAATTGGGAAGTACAGAGACCAGCTACCTTCAACAATAGGAACTGTTCGATATAGCCTCGGCTCTTGATCAGTATGGTAAACCATAAGCTGAGCATGCAAGGACACAACGATGAAGGAACCCCTTCGATTGTAATCTTAAATCGTTTTACATAATATTGCTCACTCCACCTCATTAGGATCTTTTGCATTGCAAATAACGTGAACATGTAGTTAGTGGATTTCTAAGCTATATGTTTTATTGAAATATATATATGTTACTTGCCACAACAAGGAGATAATTGTGAAGAACATTGTGTGCATGCCATGCGGTTCTCCACAACGTTGTCTAATTCAATTATTAAAGAATCACGAAAACAATGTTTGAACGTTATGATAATTAAATTTCATATTTATTTGCAGACATTGGTTCCTCCTCAAATGGGACTACCTGGTTACCTTCTTAGAAGAGAACCGTCAGAACATCTTCTATCTATTCGTGTTCTACGTAGTGACGATCGGTTTGTTCGTGGAGAGATTTGCACACTATTCGTTCATGTCGGAGCACTTGGATCTACGGCACATCATGGGCGTCGGCATCGCCATCACCAGAGGGTCCGCTGCCTCGCTCTCCTTCTGCTATAGTTTGTTGCTACTCACTATGTCGAGAAATCTACTCACTAAGCTCAAGGTAATATCATGTTATATCAAAGGAATTAATTAAAATTTCATATTAATCATTTTCGATTAAATTTTGATCCCGCTAGATGAGTTGGCACAGCATGGTGCGAACCAAAACCGAGTTTTAATATCGCCAATTCGTAATTACATTTATAAAATTTTAATAAGTAATTATGGTTTGTGTAGGCATCAAACAATATGATTTTAAACTGATATAATTACTTACATCATACATTTAATCTGTAACAAGGTTTTTGTGTTTTCTACCGATATTTCGACATCAATCATGTAACGAGCTGATATGTAAGTAAAATAAAGATCAAAATATCGGTAAAAAAAAATTACAGCCCGTTTCAGTTTTTTGGTATCAAGATGTAGAAAAAAGCCATTTATGCGTATTTCCACGAAGCTTCAAAAAGCTTGCTTAAGTACGTTCTGTAACTGTGAGTAAGAAAAAAACTCCTCGGGAATTTCTTGCCGCTTCTTCTTCCGAGACCACAACGCACGGTAGGGATTTGTTGAAGCGATGGCGTAATTTGACGTTCGAAAAGTGTTTGTAAAAACCAACTTCGAATAAAATATTATTTCATTTCATTTCATTTCACTTCAACGACAGAATTTGTAATTATTGAAGTCGCAATCTAAACGATCCCTACAAAAGTTTTTATCTCTAAAACCGTTCATAAGTCATTGTAGTAGTAAAAGAAGAACGAGAGTAGTCATGTTCTTCTTTCTTGTATTACGTTCTATGTTTTCTTTGTCGACAGGAATTCAGCATCCAACAATACATCCCATTAGATTCTAGTATCCAATTCCATAAGATAGTCGCGTGCACAGCGCTATTTTTTTCTCTGCTACATACGGCCGGTCACATGGTGAACTTCTACCACGTTTCCACTCAGCCGGTGGAAAACCTGCGTTGTTTAACGAAAGAGGTCCATTTTACATCCGACTTCAGACCGGGAATTACTTATTGGGTTTTTCAAACTGTCACAGGTTAGTTTTATAGTAAGAATAAGGTATCATTGTACTATTCAAATAGTTCGTAGTTTATGTAGATAATGAGAAAATTTTAATGGTTTATATATTTATAATAGGACAAATGAAAATAGCAGTAGATAATAAACCTTCTGTTATATTCAATCTATTTTAATTTGTGTTTTTTTATTCAACAAAAACGACTTGATATTTGCTTTCAAGGACCTTGTATAATCCATATATGTATGTATATAATGAAATTCCAAGTAATTGCCCTCCGTACTCCTTAAGTTTATCTCTATTGATCTTCAATTGTTTTTTAAGGTTTTTCGTAAAAATGACAGATATAGATGTAAACTTACACGTAGATGTAGACGTAGAGTTCGACGTAAATTCTAACATTGACAAATATATAGACGCAGATATCAAATGAAATCATTTAAATGTACCTTTCTTAAAAATTTTCGATCATTTAAGAAGAAATAAACTTTCGTTAAAATAATAATAACACGAAAGTAAAAATATTTACATTTTGATAAAAGCATTTCAAAAAGAAATTTATTGACAGTTTTAAATAGTGTACTTTTTCAAAATGATCACCTGAACACGTTACCTAAGTGAATGGTGGCTTGCAATAAAAAAATATTATTTGAAGCACAATAAAGCGTTGTTTATATTGCAGGTATAACGGGTGTGTTGCTGTTCATAATAATGTGCATAATGTTCATATTTGCGCACCCGGTGATCCGCAAGCGCGCGTACCCGTGGTTCTGGCGTGCGCACTCGCTCTACGTGCCGCTGTACGCACTGTGTCTCGTGCACGGCCTCGCGCGACTCACGGGCGCGCCGCGCTTCTGGATCTTCTTCTTAGGACCCGCTGTTATTTACACACTAGACAAGGTTTGTCCACTTTGATTATTTTAATTCATACTTGTGTTATTTGAACATCGGTCGTTTGACTTTGCTGATAATTTGACATATTTTT
This sequence comes from Megathymus violae, assembly GCA_003671415.1. Taxonomy (NCBI): domain Eukaryota; kingdom Metazoa; phylum Arthropoda; class Insecta; order Lepidoptera; family Hesperiidae; genus Megathymus; species Megathymus violae. The sequence goes on from PDGT01000041.1 coordinate 1,219,868, forward strand.
GACGCCGGGATTCCGGTGTCTGATATATGTATCAATGCAAAACTGTTTGTTTATGTATGGGAATGAAATTTAGAATTAGTTAGTTTATTTGTGCTGATTCACGCTGTTCTATCATATTACCTAATAAAGTTAATTAGAGTTGGAGTAACTGTATACCTTCAGGTTCTTCAACTATCCAGTATTTCTTCAATATCACGAGTGGGACATCGTCAAAGACGTGCTAGAGGTGACGTGACTAATGTAAGGGTCAATGCAATAAAATTTGTCACAATAACTTTGGACGTCACTCATAAGTGAGACTGCGCCGTTAGTTGTACGATGTAATTTACATTACAGTCATATACTTTTTGTTACAGGTTGTATCACTACGAACAGAATATTTAGCGCTGGACGTGCTCGAAACAGAAATGCTGCCATCTGACGTCATAAAAATAAAATTTTACAGACCCCCTAATCTTAAATATTTATCAGGCAAGTTGAACTACTTTTTATTGTAAACAGATTAAATTATATTACATATTATTAAAATATAATGATCATATAAGTATCTAAAATAACTACAAAGAACCATCAGTTTTTATTCTTGATATATAAACTTAAAAAAATATTTTATGTAATTTTTTTAAATCAAAGAATCGTATGATTTCGATACAAATCTTAGGTCGGATAATGATGAAAGAATCGACTTGATACAGTATATTGGTACAGGTCAGTGGGTTCGTCTGGCGTGTACAGCGTTCAAGAAGGAAGAGTTCCACTCGTTCACATTGACGTCTGCACCACACGAGAACTTCCTCTCGTGCCACATCAAGGCGCAGGGTCCCTGGACATGGAAACTAAGGAATTACTTCGATCCCTGCAACTACAATCCTGAAAACCAACCGAAGATCAGGTCAGTGGTAATAACAGTCATACAAAGATTAAGTGGGTTTCGTCTATACGATAAAAAAATGTAACTCTATTACAGAATCACTCGGAGTCTTTCAGTCTTTTACCCGTGTTTATCTAGGCGGAACAAGTTAGTATACTTATGCGAATAAAATAAGATGACCCAAAAGCGGAATAATTTTTTAGACTCACCTTTGGGCCGTAAATAAAAACATCAAAAACGTCTTCTTCATTTGACGTATTAATAACTGTACACAAATTATCGGAGCGAGAATGAATGAATTTGAAAACCGTTTTGAATTTTTCATTGAAATTAATTTTAAATATATTTGAATTTAGCATTTTAAAACAATCGCCGAGTATTTTAGTTAATATTACCTGTATTGAGAATCAACAATTTTGTTTGTAAAGAGACTGTTATATTATCTCCATACACCTAACAAATCAGCAATACGATACAAACTTCATAGATATCTGTAATATCAATCTTAATCATGCCTCTGTTCTAAATTCGTTTCGTTTTCACAACTTTCTGAGCACTGTATCATCTAACGAGTAATTAATTAAATGCAAACAATGATAATTAAAATACATTCACATAGTTTTAAATTGTTATGAGAGTATAAAAGTAATTATAATATTACACACTACTTACGTAGTCACTCTCCGTTAAAGATGTCTAATTACCGTTATATATTGCTAAATGCTAATTTACAGTACGTAATGTAGGATGAGTTTGTGAATTACGCAACTAAATTTTAATTCTATATTTCTATTTCATTTCAAGCTATTTTTGTTAATAGAAAAAATATTCTGTTTAATTACTTTATTTATTCGCTAGTAACCCACCCTCGCTTCGCTTCGGAAAATTTGATTTTTATGTCCACAAATAGTAATTAAAATCTAATTGTTATTTTATTTTAGTTTTTGAGGTTATCACGTTTAGACAGAGACAGTGATTATTTTTTACCATTACTTTTGAAATTGATATTGTGGTACCTGAGTTTACCCTTCGCATATACACAATCTCGCAAAATTAGCACACTCTCTACTTCTGTCTTTCTTTTATGTTAATTTAAATAATAAATATTGTTTTAGTCTGATAGAATCATTATTCTAAATCTTTTGTGCTTACGATTTCTTTTCTGGTTCAGTAAACAGTATACGATTGTTTTATTTTATTGTTCTTTGTTGTCAAAATTTTTCCATTAACATGTCGTATCGAAGACGATCCATAACATTAATCTTAATTGGTATAAATTCTAATGTAGTGACTTATAATATTTTTTTATAATTATAAGTAAATGCTGCAAAGGCTGCATTTCCACCTGATGACAGGTGCCTTAGATGGTAAAACGCATTAATTTATTAAAAGCCTATTTACTCCTGACTTAAAAGTCATCCATACGCATAATGACATACACACTAACATTCATTCTATAACAGGATATATTTTTTCTCCTCTGATCTTTAGTAATGTCTGCATAAGTAACTCCAGGAAAAGCGATTTCATAATTATATTATATTGTTGCAGGATCCAAGGTCCGTTCGGGGGAGGTAATCAGGATTGGTACAAGTTCGAGGTAGCCGTGATGGTGGGGGGTGGTATAGGTGTCACCCCCTACGCGTCTATCCTCAACGATCTCGTCTTCGGAACGTCCACCAATAGATACTCAGGGGTAGCTTGCAAAAAGGTAAGGACGTAGGCTCAAATTCGAAGAACAGTTTTGCTACTATATTCGACGACCTCGTAGCCCAATAGAGATACCAGCACCTTTAGAACAAAGGGCCCCGAGTTCGATCCCTAACCGTGGATAAAAATGTAGTGACTGATAAATGTTTGTTCTTCAGTCGTGGATATTTTGTGATACATATATGTCGGTTTCACCCGCAGCACAGGGAATACTAGTACGAGGGTTTGAGTGTGTCAACGTTTATTATTTTTTTTGTATCTCTTACAAATATTATATATCACATATGTATATGTATGTATGTCTATATAAACACGTATATATATGTTATTATTTTATAAAGAAAGCCTGTGACGTATTATGATTTCCATAACTATATCCAGTTACGCTAAACCCTCTTTTTAAGTTACGCAAATATTAAAAAAGGCAACGAAATATTTATATTCAACTATGTATGTAGCACCTAAGGAAACTTATTTTAAAATTAATTTAAGAGACATTATTTAACACAAAAATTTCAAATATTATTTAACACATTGTGCTCGCCATTTATATGCAGAAATCATGTTACATGTAATCATATGGTAAGAAATATCGGTAGCAACATCAAATAGAATACATTTGATGGTACACTAAGGAAAGTAAAGATTTATAATAATAAAAGTCTTATAATGATGTAGGAATTTAATTACTTTCGAGATATATATATATATATTCATACTGATAATATTCTTAGCAGTTAACAGTTATCTATAGCTATAGCTAGCTTCTATCCTCTATCTTTAGTATTGATGACAGAATTATAGGTCCATTAAAATTTCCAAAAAATCGAATTACATATTCAGCAACATTACAATTTTTTTATTAGTAAAAATTATTACGAATAAGTTGATCGAAGAATTGTTAAAACCGAACGGAGGACCATATTACATTACGTTTGCATGAAATTGTATCATTTGTGAATCCAACCAGGTGTACTTCTTGTGGATCTGTCCGTCACACAAACACTTCGAGTGGTTCATAGACGTACTGCGCGACGTGGAACGCAAGGACGTCACCAACGTCCTCGAGATACACATCTTCATCACGCAGTTCTTTCACAAGTTCGACCTGCGGACCACCATGTTGGTATGTCGCATTCCATTTGCTACTAATATCGATATTTTTATGACAACCTAATGGTCAGTGGGGTACGCTGGTCATAGGCATTGGTAATAACAGGGACTTCACCGGCATACTGACTACTGAAATAAACTGAGGAGGAATCTTGGTTTTAACTTGCTCTGCAGCACTGCAACCAAAACTCGTTAAACATTACAAAGGCATCGTCAATGAGAATAGACCCGTAAAAATGGGAAATAGATTTCAATTCTTTTTTTCTCGTTTGATTTAAAAATTTGCTTGTATTTGAATGTTTTACTCGCGAACTTTTTAAGAGCTTAAGTAACTCGAGAGTCATTGCTTTTAGTAATTAAAATAATGTACTAGGAAAAATTTTTCGATTCAAAATATTTAATACTGGTATTTACATTATTCTACACAAATCGAACACATGTGTTTATTTGTATTGTTTACACAGTTCGCTGCAAGGTGATCAGTGTGATCAAATTGATATTTGAGTTAAATTAAAATTCTATATTTATAAATTTATTGCAGTATATCTGTGAGAACCACTTCCAGCGGCTCTCGCGCACCTCAATGTTCACGGGACTGAAGGCCATCAACCACTTTGGGAGACCCGATATGTCCTCCTTCCTCAAGTTCGTGCAGAAGAAACACAGCTATGTAAGTTTGTTTCCTTGATATAGCATTTAATTCTTACAATTATCATTGAAAAATATTTAAGAGAGAAATTGATCAACAATTTGGAGAACAATTAACAAAATTGTTTGAGTACGGGATGATAAAGAGGAAGAATATTGAAATGAAAGGAAAATATGTTAAAGTAGTAGTCATTAGGAATGAATCCAAATAATTCCGTGATGGGTCATTTATGTGCTTCACAGAATATTACAAGTAACGCAAGATAAATTGATCAATCTGAACTTGATCAGAATACACCTTAACCACTGAAGAGGTATAAAGATTATATCCTTAATCAATAGAGATCCTAGCAATGTAAATCTGGTGATGGTGAACTCCACCAACATTTCGATTCGTTCATTCACAAAATGAATCATGGCATCAAAAATTACATCATATTACATACTATATGCAGGTGTCAAAAATAGGCGTGTTCTCGTGCGGACCGCGGCCGCTCACCAAGTCCATAATGTCGGCGTGCGAGCAGGTAAACCGCACGCGCCGCCTGCCCTACTTCATACACCACTTCGAGAACTTCGGTTAGCGATGCCCGACTGCGTAACAACCAATTACGGAACAACTGTGGCACAAAAAACCCGATGGATCTATTATGATAAAATTTACATAGTTTTTTTATAGGGATATTTTTTTTTATTTATTTATTTCAATTCAATTTAATGGTAATAAAATGTAAAAATCGACATATGGTTAAGATATTATAGTCGATAAAATTGTAAAACGTATTTAATAAAATTTGATGATTGGTTTTGTTATATATAATTTTACATGTATCATACCTTCAAGTAAGGAATAGTATTTTACCAGAACTCTTCCTATTCCTTGATCCATATCTTTCACAGGTGAATTGCAATTTTATCCTTTTGGAAAAAATAAAAATCTCTAGCTAAGTGGCAAACAATTATTTAACAAAATCGTTTTATTAGTAATCAGTTTCAAATAACTACCATTGCTGTGCATCGATGAGATCCAATATTCTTGTAAAAAATACACAGGATCATTAACGCCGTAACAAATAAATCTAATAGCCTTATGTATAAAGTTGTATGTACAATATTATTATATTAATATTTGTTTAATTATACTTTGTTTCGTTTCATGAGATTTTATTTTTGTATGTACATAAATATTATTAATTTTATTGTTACCGATTGCAATTTTTCTTATAAACATAATTCCGATAATTCTTTTCTTTAACATTGTTTGTATTTCCTTGTAAAACTTTTGTTACAAACTGGCTTAAATCGAAGGTGTTGTTGTCTATTCGTTATTAATGCTAATTGAATAAGGAAAAACTATTCAAACTTTATATGTTTTCATTATATTTATGTATTGTACGTATAAAATATTGTTAGTTGTATGTTTGTAAGGATTATTTGAAGCTTGAAGATTTCTTTCAGGCAAAGTAATTAAATAAATTAAAAATAGTCAAATACAATTTTTAATGTTAGATTTTTTTTGTGATCGAAAGCAATCTGCTAATGTAGATCTTACCAATAAGTTAATTTATTTATAACTTTATTCTGAGCTTTTAACTTATCCAAATTTCATTAGCAATGAATTAGTACAAATTGTGTGAAATATGCATTTGAATGTACAAAATTGAATTATTTTATAATTTTAAAATTCGTTGCGATGTGTAAATGTTGATTTGATTTATTTTTACATAGCGACATTTAAAACATTACAGTGAAAGATTATGTAAATAAAGTAGTTGTAAATTAGGAACGATTTTTACTTATTATCGCTTTGTAGTTTTAATAAAATTTGTTTCCAATGAAACAAAATATGTTTTCATTAAATACGCCACATTATTTTTATCTGATATAATTAATAAGCTTAACAATTTTTATTAAACTGACAGTCAAGAACTCACTTATAACGGCCCCTCGATCCTAATCCGTAATATCACTGCCTGCCACTGCCTGTTCGAATACCGGCCAGGGCGGACAGATAAATGTTTGTGCTCGGATTATGGGCGTTTGTGACGTCATATTTGTATGCATCCATGCCTATCCTAGTACAGTGGTGGTGATGGTGATGTGAGTGTGTGAACATTTTACGTTTTTTACGTTGTTATTAAGTATGTTGTTAACGGTATTAGTGCATCGATATCATATATCTCTCAGCACATTATATTATTTACACAATGGGTTAACACTAGGTCTTAATGTATAGGAACGGTGATGGAGGAATTATTTCGTACAATTCCTGCGCACACTCTCCAAAATGTACCCTGTAGAAGATCGAGAAGCCGACAACCCGGCGCCTGTGGTCAAGGTTTTACAGATTGGTTTCGACCAGATCTTTGTCATAATTAAGCCTGTTGGCACGCCTCTCAATCGAGTCCAACGTTGATAGATGAAATTTGGGAGCACCAGCCCAAATATGACAACAGTACTCCACACACGGTCGAACCTGAACTTTATACAGGGTTTAAAGCTGATTCGGTGGCAAGTACCGCCGCACCTTAGCAAGAACTCCAAGATTCCTTGCAGACGCTTTAGCCTAGGACTCGATGAATCAACCAAAATTGAGGTTCGCAGAATTTGGTAATTTTATGAATGTGGAGGGTAATCTCAGGAATCGTGGCACCTCTTTGAAAAATTCTTTTAACGTTTAAAAAGTAAATTTTTCTGGATTCTCATATGCTCCATATATATAAAATAATATATTCAACCAAAACGAACTCGGAGCGGACCGCTAGTAATCAATAAGACTGCATTATGAATTGCGGCGAAGGACATAATTATATTATTACATTTTCTTATGTAGAATTCCGTCAAATGGGAAATTTCCATGCATAAAATTGATTGGATTTGCAGTTTAATAACAAGTAAACTCGCAGTAGACGATATTTTTAATTAAATTGTTGCACCGACCCCCAACTTACTTACTTATCAAGTTTTGTAACGGATAGATTTGCTGAATAAAGTATTCCAATCGAAATGCAGATCCTTTAAAAAAAATACCATATTTAAATTTGAACTAACACACCAGTAAAAGAAAAAATAGAAAAGAACACGGAAAAATTAGGCAGACAATCTAAAATGTGTAAAAAAAATCATTAACGGATTGACATCGTTAAATCTAACGTGCGTAAATAAAACTAAGTCTTAACAACGTTGGACGCAGAAAAGACCCGAGCTCGAACTCTGCACGCAGATCTAATTTTTCGAATTCTGAGCTTATTACAAATTAAATATTACTTGTGAAGGACATCGTCGTGAGCAAATCTGCATACCTGCATGTGGAGTCTGTCAATTTCCAATTGGCCAACGTCGCAGATTTCCATGACTGACCCGCAACTGAATAATATTCAGAACAATATTTCTTAGTGTTTTAGTAGAGTATTTAAGTATTTATATACTATTACAAAGTATTAATATTCGTTGTCAAAGAACTGTATGAAATTAGCAAATGAAGCACCATCGCATATTTATTCTTACTTTACTGTATACTATTATACCGAGAGTTAATATTACATTGATGAGCCCGTAACGCAGTATTTACTGACCTTGCTTGCCGAGCGAGCGTTCCCGGGTTAGATTCCCGGGGAAAACATTTATGTGCCAAATATTTGTTCTCGGTTCATGGGTATTTGTGATGTAACTTTTGTGTACGTCCATGCCACCCGCAACACAGAACGTAAGTGTGTGTGTACGAACGTCAATCATATTTGTAATATAATATTCCTTATTACATCAGCTACCTGCCAGTGAAAGTCCCGTCAAAATCGGTCCAGCCGTTTCAGAGATTACCCGGAACAAACAAACAGACAGACAGACAAAAATTACAGTTATTTTAATATTACAAACAGACACTCCAATTTTATTTATTAATATAGATTATAGATTAGTATTATATTTTTTTCAATGCTATAAAAAGTTATTCTCTGGAGCCCGTGCTGTATTTTGAATTCTTATTGTACTTCATTTTGCACTCACAATGATCAATTACCTTTAGGTTGTCCCTATGATTCCTCGTCTAACTTTTACACTGTAAAAAGATCCTTAAGTTAGGTGCTAACCCTATCTATGTTTGTAACTATTACAACGGAGTAGAAGCTTCAAAGTAATGTACGCAGAATTTGCAATCGAGAAACGTGACTGTGTGTCCTAGAGAGGATCGACAAATCACTCCTTGAAGTAATTAAGGCCGTATATAACGCGATGTGCATTTACGTTGTTGCAGTCGCACCTTCATACATAAATTGCTCGATTTTTAGTACAACTAACGCCATAATTGGGCACACAAAAAGCCACAAGATTTAACAAACTTTAAATCTTAATTTCACAATAACAAAGATTATATTTAATTCGAGTGTTCATGAATTGTTCTCTGCGTATTTTGAGTAACTATATTGACCTTCTCAGTGAGTGTAAACCTTCGCTGACGCTTCAAATCGAGGTTTTTCGTACACCGATAATTGCGAAACATTATTACTATTTTAAAACGGTCGTTAATCCGATTCATTTCTAAGTACAGCATTAGTGATGTAGAACAAATTTAATATATCCGTTGATATAAAATGCATAGAATGTATGAAGAACAGTTCGTTTCATTCATAGTATAATCGGAAAGCGTTTAAACGATGCTTTAAAATTTATTTCATAAATTTATTTTTTTATAATTTATTTTAAGTAGTTAAAAAGTGATTTTTAAAATCGTATTTCTACTTCAGACCCATGTAATCCTGTTACGTATTTCCTTAATACTACTCACATTATAAGACCTAATCCTTTTCCATTTCCAATAGTACCTACAATTTATAGGTGGAGTTTAAATAACTAGCGTAATTAACTGGCTAACTACCACCCGCATTCTGCTCTGTTCCTTCATTCCTCCCTACATTCACTCTCCTTCTAAATCCTATGAAATATTTTGTGTTTCTTTTGCTGTATCGAACAGCTAAATATAAGCGGTTACTCGCGTCCTCCTGACTGACAACCAGCCGGGGATGTTTGGTAATACTTATAATTAGTACCTACTTACGCGAGTATTTGCAATGATATGATCAGGTTGCTCGTATGTCAGCAATTGACAAAAAATATATATCTATTAGTTTGTTTAATAATCATAAAATTTAAACGCTTGCGATAAAATTTTATGTACGTCAATGATATCATTACGTTTATCGATAATTACAATAATTACGATAATTACGATAATTACAATAATGACAATACATAGCCGTAAGTCAATTTAACAATACTTGTTCTATTATAAAAAGCCATTTTAATTATCAATTACAAGGTACAAATAACTGAAAGTTTTCCGTCTTAGAAACAACGCCTAAAGAAGTTTCACTGCGGCAATGTTATTTGTTTCCTTTTACAATTACAAAACGAAATGCCTTTATTACCTTTTCTAAAACTTATGAAAGATACGCTGAGTACTGATTTATCACGAGTATCAAATTTATATTCTTAGATTAAGTACAATGTCGCGTTCAACGGCTAATAGCATCGATTGCAATATAGCACCCAGATAAGAATAAATTATATATAATCGTTGCACGTCATATAAATTACCACAACGACACCCAGCATGTTATTACCTACGGTGCACACAGCATCAAAACCGAACTTATCGTAAAATCCTCGTGTCATCTGGTTATTTCATTTATGAGGACTATTTTTAAAAATTTTCATACACAAACAAACACTGATACCCCTGTACTATATAGTAATCAGCGTATCACGGGTGACGTGGAATTACAAAAATGAATAAAATATTGCAAATAATCAAAACATAGAAACAAATTTTATCTATTACAAGATCCTTCTATCTGACACATAAACTTCGGCTTCGACCTGATATAGATCTCGGGACCTTTTACTTACCAGATAGTCATCATTGGCGTTACCCAGCTGCATAGATATATTTTAAAGCATGAACATAGTTTCTTTATATTTTCTTTAAAGAATGCAAAAGTTATAACCCAACGGCTTATGCCTCTCGTAAGAGACTGATAAACTAAAGCAAACTTAGGCGCGGCTAGATGTCAGAAGTGATGGCTAATGGCAACGTTTCATAAGCATTCGTTCAACTATGGACCATGCGTTCAACCTATTAAAGACCTATAACAGCGCATGTTTCTCTCCAATTAAGGAACGCACTAGCTACTCAAATATGTATTGGTACGTTATGTGTATATTACCTACCTCAATTCAAAGCATATTTGTAGTTTAGATCTATGTAGTCATGCAGACTTACATTCCGTGTATAAGTGTGTGGGAGTCGTCAGTCGTGATACTCTGACCTGTATTTAAAATGTGTGGAAATAACTTAGTAGATACTTATTTTAATACTTCGTACACGTTAATTTTTAAGTGATATTAGAAAAAAAAAACGATATATAATTAAACGGTATCACATAAAAACTAGTTATAAATAAACTTAGATCGTTGCTAATAGCAAGAATATTGAGCTGCAAATAGCAAAACACCGTAGCGAATAAAAATTCGCACATAACTAAAGCGGACCCCAACGAAAGGCAACGCAACAATTATGTCAAGCCATGACGTCACCTGTCGCAGAGTAAAGATTTCACACAGTTGTGAACTTCGCACTTCACTAGCACCTACCACGGCGGTTGCGAAACAAATCTAAGTAATTATAGCTGTTTTCACAGACTGTGAATGTGTGCCTCGTCACGAGATAGATCCGTTCTATTAACATTTATGACGAATATAAAGACACCGTCGTATTGTGTATTTTTTAAATACTTAAACACAATTATATGTTGTAACTTTTTTATGCAAATAACGTGACAAATAGGTGGCTATTAAACTATAATTTAATACCTTGTCACTACCGTTCATGGCCGAAAGTTATAAAACATATTTATATCAAATATGTTGACAAAATCGTATTCATAAAATATACTCATGAGAAGAAAACTATATTGTAAGTAGCTGACCCGATAATCGTTTTTCTGCAATACCTACCTACTTTTAAATTTAATATAAGTGTATATAATTCAAGAACAGTTTTAACTTAGTCCTCAGAGTAAAAAATACTTTAAGTAATTCAAACTTTAAATTATTTATTCTCGTAGGCAACAACTAATTCATGTGAATGTTTTTTTTCCTTTGCTGCAACGATACGACTGTGATTAAATCCATGAAAATACATCAAAGTTTCTTTAGCGCAGACACCTACGTGCAGATCAAAGGTATAATACAGTTTGACAGGTACTTTAAAAAATGTCCTTCGACCAGATAGACTAATAACCTCACGTAATATATCGAATAATAATCTCACGTATAAAACAGCAAAGTACCTTATCGTGACAGCATAATAAGTATATCTTTTTAAATAAGCTAATAAATAATCTGTTTCCCTAAAATTCTCTACCATCATGCTTTCCTGATTTTAATACCAGTGCTGTATCGTTACTAAAAAAAAAGCTACACCTCTTGAATAAACAGGTAATGAATGGGAACGTTTTGTGACTAAATATTAACAACTTGACCTTAACCGAAATAACAATACAGCACTTGATACGATTTGTTTACAAACAACTATAGAGCCTTATAATAGTCACGTCAACTAATTTATACGCACAAGAAAAGTAAAGCGTAGTAATTTACTGCACCTATACTCAAAAATTATGCTTACTCACTGGAGTTGTAATCATTGTACTGCAATATATTCATTTATTATATCGGTTTATTATTACAGGATTTGGCGATAGCTTGAATACAGCGGCATCTAAAGGATTATAGTATAGGTATTAATCATATTAACAAAACAAATATTATAAAAAATATATTTAAATTATCCGTCGTTCACGTCGTGAAAAAGTTACACTAGCACATTCAGATATTCTAATGATAAATATATAAAGGTTAAAAGATCCATTAAAATATCATTAAATATAATCTGTGGACGATTCTAGAAGAGGAAATAAGTTAGCTATCGATATTTTCCCATCTCATCGGTTTCCTCCGTGAACGTTTATGTCTCAAGGATATCAAGACAAATTGCTTCTAACGAGTTATTTACTAGTGTCGTAATGTATGTATATTTTGTACGTCAGTTTTTATCTCTTTGCATTTCAATTTCTTTAATGGGGATCTGGACACCGACTTGCACTTATTGAAGTTATGTGTGCATTTAAAATTAATCATCACATGCTTGAGCGAGGCTCATAGATACGAGTATGTACCTAATGACCGAGTAGGTAACTTGTTTAAATTTGGTTGTAGGTAAATAGCTGAGACACGAACAGACAGTCTAGCTGACGATATGTGGTCACCGTTGCCATGGATGTCCGGTAACCCTAAAGACATCATGAACGCGTTGCCCACCAAGATGGAAGTGGGAGACTAGACTTTTTACTATACTCTATATCTTCTTATTTCAAAATTTAATAACAATACAAAATACCACGACCCACAAAATACGTACTGTCATTTCTCGAATGACGAATAAAAGGCAGTTTTCCATGTACAAAATTGGAACACATAAAGCAGTTATGCTGTGAATAAAATCCACCGTAAGTACAACTTTGCTGTACGTCCAAAGATTCTCAAAAACAATAATGTACCTAAGTCATCGTTCCTGACAATTCACGTGAAGTTGTTTAGTTTGGAGTAGATTTTTACACAGAAAAATATTAAGATAGCTGTTTTTGTATAACCAGAAATATTTAGGATATGTCCATAAAAATTATAATAATTTAGTACTAGCTCATAAATCCTTATTCAAATTAAATAATAACATCAACTAATTTAAATTGAAATTCTAAATCATTTAGTCGATTTTTTAAATACATTTTCCTTCTTCATATTTCGTTTCGTATAGCTGAGTCCGGACCGTTATGAAGCTCATGCTGCCGCACACTTACATTTTTGTTCTTTAACTGTGGTTTTAATTTTAAGTATTTTAAGTTTTTGTTTTGTGTAACGATTTTGTAATAGTATATAATTATTACACACACACACGTATATACATGTAAATTCTGTGTCTCGAATAAAAGTGTTTCTATCTTTCTTCGTTCTTTCCTTTCATTCTTTAACATTCTAAGTGGCGTAGCTAAATTATCTCAGTTGATCTGTTTGATCGCTTGGGGTCTAGATTTAAATCCTTCACTTGCCTCAAGTTTTAGAAACAATGTCCATATTTATACATTTTTTAATAATCAGTTACTTTGTTAAGAAATGTTGTAAGGAAACTTAAGAGTTGTCGATAATTTTCCCACAGGTTTATGAAGTCAGATATCCGTAATGATATCTGAATAATAATCCATAATAACATTACCTTTGCCCTTTTGAAAAGAAAACCTTAGTCCAGCACTGTAACAGGTATAGATTGTTGTGATGATAATGATGTCATAAATAATTATGTATTTCTGTACAAACCATTTTATTATTTTACTATATAACAGCATTATGTCGTGGCTCATTATTTTTCCAACGTGACCATGAGTTTTAGTTACCAATAGAAAAACTATTCTATTTCCCAACCACCAATCTATAACCCATTACATGAAGTAATTCACACTATTTATCAGGATTCAAAATGTACAATGGAACTAGGTATAATTATATAAATTATATAATTTCATCACTAAAACATTTTACCCGAACATTGCGTACTCACTTTATTATCACTACATCGCAGGTAGCACGATCAGGCCTCGGGGTAGAAAGCAGTACATTTTTATTTTATCATATTCATAAATACACCGTTAGATATAACCATATTGAAATATTAATCAAGCACGGATCGTACTCGCGGGAAATAGTTCCGTAGTGTAAATGTGTCTACTCGAATTTTCTCATAGGTTTTCCTAATAACTGTAGATGTATATACAAACTAGTATGTATGTACATATATATTAAGTTGTTCATACATTTCATTTTTATTCCATTTTATTATTTAGAGATTCGTTTTTATGAACTAGAAACATATTCATTAACTAGCAGGCAGCCTTTGCTTCGCTTCGCTTCAGAAAAACTATGCGTTACGCTTAGAAATAGCACCTGCATTGTTCTAGCACTGGGTTTTTCTCGTTCTGCTAGTTAAAAATACTTGTATTAATTTGTAACTTTTTTATGGCCGGATTAAAATCAAACAAACTTTAAATATGAAGCTAATAAATGTGAAGCTTACTTCAATACATTAGTGAAAACCGTAACGAAATCGCATAAGCCGTTACTGACATTAGCGCGAAGAAACGCGCAGAACTTTATTATACGTATAGATTGACATAGCCGCAGAAAAACAGTCAAAACAAAACAGTAAATTTTGTATATATATTTATATATACTTTGATGCACTTCATATTTTTGTATTTTTTTAGTATATAGTGCAGTAGATGAAAATCAAATGTGACAGATGACCAAACAGAAAAGCCACGCAGGTACTCCTCTACAACGGATCCGTTGCAATACGGAACTTTAAAAATACTTATTTTCTGATAGCATCTATAATAGTATTGTAATATATATTTGGGGTCGGTATTCAATGAGCGTAGTATATTGTATTACCGTCACTGATTTAGACTGCATATACGAGTATTATCAAAGTGACTGATAAAGTCAACTGAGCAATACTAAAAATATAAAGAATGATGAAAAGTATTACTCATTTGTAAGATAACAAATATTTTTAAGGCCAGCGACTCTCCAGTTGCTCCGACCTCCTGTTGCATCTTTTCTGCATCAACCAACAGATTCGTTAGTGCCATCAGGTGCTCTTGTAAGAGCACGAAAAGCTCTATACCACACCAACCGACCAAAGGTACTCTTACATCGTTGTCAGAATCTGCCCTGCTACTACAATCAGCAGTAAATTATTTCAATTGTTTCAGGTTTAGTACCGAAGGGCCAATAAAAAGCAGTTTCTCTGCTTCCTCCTTGATCGTCAATGCATTGATAACGCCTTAGCCATTATGGATATCCATGGACACCGGTGATCGTTCCGTTTTGTTTACATTTGTTTAATTTTTGATATATTGCGTAAAATACTCAAAAATAACTGGCTAATTTACGAGTATATCACGTTAATTATAGGTTACCTACTAGTTTCACTATAAAATAAAAAAAAATCTACTATTTTAATGAGGTATAAATCTAGTATAATATATAACATATAAATTTCCCAAAATTGTGCACAGTCAAAGAATAACAGTAAAAACGGCGCTCATATGTACCTATTGCTAAATTTAATAAAAATGACTTACTTTTATACTATACATAGTAATAAATATTTAAATGTATACATTTTGTAGTTTTAAATTATATTATTAAAAGTAATATTCATTACTTTCATTACATCAACTTAATTACATTAAAAATGTGTACAAAATAATTAGGACTTTACGTAATGAATGAGTTGCATATTAAATTACGTAAGATTAACGTACCTATATTCAATTTCTTTGTGAATATTATGAGTGCAGCACTCAAAATTTTACTATCCGTATCGACAAACACACAATTTAACTAGAGCGTACCCTCAAGTTACTTTACGTGGTTTACATAATAGAATTATATGATGGACGCATTTATTCACTTTATTGCATTTACAACATTAAATTATCTGTTTTTTTTAAGGATATCTTAAGGAAAACCACGCAAGAATGAATAAAATGAAGAAAACATTAGCTGCGAACAAAATATCTTGGCAAGGATAATGTTTTGTACAACTTAATCCTCAATTTGATATCCACGCTTCAGAACCATTATGATAATATCAGAGATAATAAAATGGCGTGTCAAGAGAACATTACCGGTGCAGTATAACGGTTTTGTAAAATTGCGGTTCCTCCCACAATCAAGTTTTTAGATAGCTTATCTGCTACTGCTATCTATGACCGACAAACGGAAATGAGGATCTTGTACAGTTTTACATATCAGAAACGGTATTTCTTCTTCCCTCTTTCTTATACTGGCTGGCAAACGAGCAGACGTGTCACCCGGTAGCTCATAGTCAGTTATTGGTAACTTCTGTAACTTCATGTTAATGTGAGGCTAGTTGCCAGAATAAAACTATAAATTTAATTGTTAAGTCGCATTCCAGCACTGCGAATAAAGATGTTTTCCAGGTAGATTCTTAGAGAGTGGTTATCTGAGGCAAGCTGTGATTACCTAGTGGATTGAAACTTGGTCTTCCGCAAATAGAACCTAAATTCGATGCACGCAAGTTTAATTTTTCAAACTTGTATATAGGTACTGGAAAGTAATTATCACTTTTTTACGTAAATAACATCGTGGAGAAACTCTATACTTGAAAGTTCCCCATAATGATGTCAAATGTGTGCAGTCTGTCAATTCGTATTCAGCCAACACGGCAAACCTTTAACCCTCAAATTGTGAGAAAGTCCCAACTTAGCAGTGAAATATTAACTTGTTGTATTGAGCTGAGATTAAGTAAAGAAAGCTAAATAACATTAGTACCCATTCTGATTAAGCGTTTATACATAAATAAAACAAAGTAGAAAATTTATTACTTCTTCTAACTGGTTGACATTTATATGTTAACACCACAAGTGTCGTAAATTCCTAAAGAAGGAACTTAAAAAGATTTACGTGATTGTAATTTACTTATAAAGTAAGTGTACATTATTATCGAGAGGGCGGGCGGTGTGTTCCGCTCGGCTGCGCTACTAACATTCATTTCCTCATAACACGCTAATCGACAAGGAAGTTTCGATATGAATTTAAAATAAGCGAGGTTTCATAAAGTTATTCATTGGTTGGTTGTATATTATTGTTGAATATATAAAATGTATGGTGTCAAATTACAATTCTGGGAAAACACGTAAAAAGATTTTATTACCGATTAACAAAACAAAACAATAACGAGTCCCGACGCGATAACAGCGACCACCAATCCCATCCATTTAACCAATACCTTCAGAAAAACTCATTGAGCTCCGCAATACGTCGATAAGAAAGCTGTTTTCGCCGTTCGAGTGAAAGAAAGAAATGACATGTCGTCTCTTTCGTTCTCACTTTCGTTCAACTGGGGTTCAGAGGTGTGCGGCGCGAGAATGTGCCGAGGTTTAGTTTTCAGTGATCGCGCGGCGCCGGCGCTCTCTGCTGGCGACCTCCGGCCTTTCGCGACTATTCTCAAACCGTCCGTTTCCTAGTGCTAGTGATGTGCTAAACGTATCCGAAACAACTCGTTATGAATGCAGATAAATGCGTGACAAGGACTTTGCACCGTTGGCCGGTACTAGTAATAATTTTGTTATAAAAGGTAGAGTACATTCCAATAGGAGTTATTACACTCAGGCGAAGTGGTACGATACAGCCCTGGGCCGATATCCTTGTCCTCAATATAATTAAACTGACAGAATGATATTACAATGTTTCTTAATTAAACATTGTTTGAAACTTAATTTATCGTAGATTATAGACATTTTACTGTGTCAATTTTATGCTGGTAAATTCAACCAATTGTATGAATCATAGTTTAGCCATAACCAAGATCTACTCAACGATGCATGCAATTGGGTGAAAATGTCAACTTATATAAGTATATACCGTGAGTACCCAAACCAAAGCGAAAAGCAACGTTTTGTATTCTAATGTGGTACACATAGGTACATAGTCTTCTTATATACATATTATATTTTATGGACTAAAATGGAATGCCGCATTTATTGTCGCATTCAGTATTGATGTCACACACATTTTCAAACACAATCTAAAGTATCTTTCTTCGCGTCAAAACTGCTACTTGCAGACGTTTTTTGCAGGTTTTCCGTCATAATTCCATCAATTGAGCTCATTTATTATAAATAAATATATGCCGTTTTTTTATATTATTCCATATAACTTTGATTGTATATTTAATAGGCACATACTTATACAATGATATAACTTATTTTACGCGCTCGTGCGTTGGTCTCTAATAAAGGAAGCAGTCATAATCCAAAAGTCATAATTAAGTTAATAAAATTTAATGTCAAATTCCTACTACATTTCTTCATTGGTCTTGTGTTTAGTACCATCTGTGTTATGCAACAATGACTGTACTGACTCACAGACATTATTTTTTAGTAATTTTACCACGGTTTAGATACCAGTAACAAAGATTTAAAACACAAAAGGTTTTTTATTGCAATACAAGCTGTTATTCTATTAAACTTTCAATGAAGTCTGACGATTTTGTTATGATTTTAACTATCATGAATTCCGCAATATAATACTTGTTAGTTCATTTGATTCTCTTTAAACGCAGAGCTAAAGCGGTCCAAGTAATTCCCACCTGTACTAAACACCGGATAATATTTCAAAATAAGTCAACCGCAGGCATCTCTAATACGGTTCAGTCAAATCGAATTACCGAAATAATCGATACATTTACGTGTCCCAATCAAAAGTCAATGCTATGCACTTGTTTAATCATGACCGGTAAAAGAGTTAGGTGACAGAATATAATATTTTTATACCATAATTACAAGGTAATAATTAAATTATTACAAAGTAGTCATAATTCAATGGTCACGTCGAACCCACCTTTTGATAGCTTATTATGAATGTAAAGAAGTCGGTCCTAAGAATCTAAGCATAAGCATGAAGAAGACCGTTACGTGAGAACGTTGAGAGCCGATCTAGCTGTGAACTTCAGATTAAACATCCAGGGCCATCCGACCAATAATCCTGAGAGAATTTTCGAGATCCTGAGCAAACCGAATTGGGGATCTTAGCTACTAATGGTCAACTTATTGTTATAGAAAAGACAATGGGATAGCGTTGCAATAAGTAAGCAAGACAAATGAGAGGAACCCACTGGTAATAACAAAGGTGCCTAACCTTTGGGTTGGAACCTTGGCACATCCGCTCGTTGGCTGCTAAGGGGTTTTGGAGGTTTACTAATACTTATATAATTTTATTTAATATGATTTAATGTTAATTTTATCAAATTTTCCCTGTTTTAAGTTCCTTAAGTTTTAATTTTACTGTTCTGGTTCGCTAACATTAATTAATAGATACTCGTATATTGAAGACTAAATAGATGAATAATATATAAAATGTTCATCAGTTTATCTTTACAAATAATTAAGTGATAAACAAAATTGCTTATCACTCTTCTGAACATAAAATACAGATTTTAGTAGGACTCACTAAGTACCTCCATACTACTCGACGTAAATTTGTATTTATAGGGATAACATGTCTCGATATATGACTTGAGTAATAAGAATTTAGTTTTGAGTATGACTTAATGATACTTACATTATATTAAAACATACACAGAATATTTGTTCAGAAGAATAAAGCAAAGCTTAATTCATAATACAATATAATAATTAATTAATTAATAATTAATTGGTTATAACTTGTATTATGTCACACATATTGCGCTGTTCCGAGGATAAATATATGAACGGTAGACAACTTTTAGTTCACAATACAAAATGTTGAAGCATTGTTAAATTCTTCTTATTGTCACTGAAATTTATTAGTTTTACATGTTATCATATAATAAATGATAATTATCACAAAGTAAAAATATGAATAGTTTTTGTAAAACACTTCAAAACATAATTCTACCAATATTCCTTTATATTGACATGCATTTCAGATTCATTGCTTGAATTAAATGCTCTTTTCTTAACTTAGGTAGCCATATTAGTTTTATAGGACCGATATAGATAAATATTTAAGAGGCAGATACATAAATCCATAAGTCAATGTTCTTGTTTCTAGATGTTTATAATGTCCTGGCACTCTTAGCCACCTAAAACATGGAAGCCGGGAGTGAGGTTTTTGTTTGATTATTATTATTTTTAAATTCATGAAGGATAATACTTTACATTGCTTTTCTGTATTATTGTAATGTAATTGTTATGTATATAAAGTATGTAAAGTAAAGTATATAAAGTATAACACGTAAAATGTTAATTATTAGTAGCGCATAGTTTAATAAGATTAAGTTTTTTTTTGTACGAGTACAAATAAAATAGCTGTAAATTTTATAGGACAACAATAAGGCAGCATTTTACTACCTCTCTGGGACTGGATTTAAAGATGATGGGATCTTAAATAATTTTGTACAAAAGTATCTAGGAGCACTAATCATTTTTAAAAATATAGATCAACATCAAAATGTAGGGATTATACCATTATCATCGTCGCCATCACAAAATATCCCGTCGTTAGGTGGGTGTTCGTGTCCCTGTAGCTCGGGACCAGAATACGAGCTACGTATCCCCTGCCTGTCGTAAGAGGCGACTAAAAGGGGACTTCCGGTGTTGCGGGCGGTAAGAGTGGGAACTCGAACCATCCGGCTAGCAACCCCGGGAAGGATGACGATATGTGTGGCCGCGTACCGCGATAAGATTGGATGGTGCGGGACGGGACATGTTGCTCTCCCGGGTAGAGCCCGACGGGGGTACCGCGCTCAGAAGACTCCGGTTGCATTCCTATGGAAATCCCGGAGTCCTCTACATACCGCTGAAGAAGGTCACCGGGGGGGTTTTAGTGCGGTAAAAATCCCACATAACCCGGCGCGGCTCCCACGTCACCGGGTACCTTTTCCCCTTCGAAAACAAAAAAAAGGTAGGTGTTCGTGCTCATACAATGAACTAGCCTGAAATCCAACCAATCATACTGTGCATTATCATATTCAGCATTTTCTATGTGTATATAAAAACTCAAGGTCTGGAGTACCAAATGTGAAACCCCACGGGATCAGTAAAATTATTAAAGATATTGAAATGCCACCATAGAAAAACATTTTAAAATTTATTTCATTTTCAATAGGTATACCGTAGATCTGGAGTACTCCATGTGGATCCCTAAGTAAAACATTTTGCTGCCCGACTTTAAATATCGAAGGTTCCGAAGTACCTAATGTCGCAATCTCAGAGATCAGCCAGACTCCAAAAGCCCTCCCCAAGTTGGAATCTGTCATTACAAATATGGTCACATTATAACTTTATTGTAAGCCTTTATTTTTAATATCATTTATGAAGGATTTGTTAATTTTGAGTTGTATTATGTATGACAAGCGGGTACTAATTTATTACAATACGGTTCTAAGTAAACTTAACTAATGAACTCTTGCCTGAAACAGATGACGACATTCGTTATATAAGATGTTCAGATGTTTCTGTCTATAACTTGTGGTAAACCAACCACTATCAACCTTTGTACATCACGTACATATCAGTATGAATAACATGTGTAGGTATCAATTAATATTATACACAAGTAGCCGGAGAAAAATATGTTAACGCAAGCTGTTACGTAAATATAACGTAATTTTGGTCACATAGAAACAAGTAATGTGTAACAATATGATATTAGTAATATTTGAGGCCTTTGTTGCGTTGTCAAGAAACGTTTATTAGGAAGTGATAATTCAATTGTTGAAATAATCTGAATTAAGTAAGCGTAGCTGTCAGTAGGTTTACTTAATAAGAGGTGGGTTTGGTCACAGTATCAAACATTACTGTTCCAGTTGAGTCCACGCGAAATGTTATCGTCCTATGTTGCCAGCAATTACGACATACTAATTGCCGTCCTTAAATTATGGTGAGGTTATATAAATATATATTACTCTCATAAAATGATTTAGAAGGCAGCACTAATCAGAGGATGTAAAATTAAATTTTGTTTGAAGGTTAAGCATTCATTTTGCTGCAAGTAAATCATGCGACTAAGAAAACATTAAAGCGTTTAAATTTAGACATGCCTCGAACGTTACACTTGTATTGTAATGGTACTTGCATTTAAGGCTTTGTGATATGATTAGGGGACAGTACAGCATATAGTTTAATAGTAGCAGGCATAGGTAGGTAGGTTTTTGTTGTGTACTTAGGATTCCTGCCCAACGGCGGGGTCCTCTCCTCCACTAGGAGACATTTGTTCTCCCGAGTTTCAACCCCGGTAAAAAGGTATTCCTTGAGACCCGAATACCCCACGCTCAATCCTCCGAGCGACCGGGCGCGTTGAAAGACAGATCGTCGTAGTATTTTACTTAATTTGTTATTAATAATATTTTTCTACTAATAATTCTATCCTATCAATTACTACTGGGTAAATGAACATACTATGCCAGTTCTAACTGCATTTTTAATGCACATTTCGATTCATAAAATGTGTCTCTCCTATCCGAGGGACTATCGCTTAAGAAGAAAATAAATGACTAAAGACTTACATATAAAGTAGTTAAAGTTGAAATCAATATAACATGCAACACACGCATACAGCAGAATAACTTTTAATACAATAATCTAAAATGTTCATTTCCCAGTCTATTAACAAATACTGCATATGTTTGATTATCATTTGAACGATCAGTATATATGTACCTATACCCGTATCGTCATTGTGCGCCGATGTAGCGTCGTCAACATATTGTATACTATTACAGGTACCTTGTTCTCCTGCTAAGTATAGGCAGTGCCTAGCACAATACGTTACAATTTCTCACGTACGCGCTGGCTATTGTAGCCAACGGTAATCATAATCAGTATTTGCATGTTATATGGATAAAGCGCTATTGTTTTTGGGCAGCCATCAGCTAACGCAGCACACGTCATTCGCCAGAGATAATCAATTTTAGTAAAACAATAGCTTCCTCGAATAAACACGCAGTATGAGATGTTGTAATCCAAGTATATGTGATAATAAGTCACATGTAGTTGTATAACAAATGTGGCGAAGTGGTTGACTCGATTTTTAGTAGTACACTACAGGGTATTATGATTTTAAACTTACATACATCATCACCGAGATTATACATATCTGTAATGAATACTCACTATGTTTTTGTTTTTTAACAATGTTTAGACTGATTACTCCCAATCTCACCGTGACTATGATCCATACATTAGGTCAAAAATTGTGAGTACCTACCCAATAAATATAAAGAGCTATAGGATGTATTATATTTAAAAAAACAGCTTTCCATCAGTATTCATAATCAATTGTCATAATATAAATCGATTACATTACGTAGTAAAGAAATGGTTGTATACCTTCGCAAATAACATTTCATAAAAAATAAGGTAAAAGTAAGTACCTCACAGAGTACTAAATATTTTTTCTTAAAATCATTTATCATACGTTTATTTAAAAACCTACTTTAACATACCTTTTTAGATCTATTTCTTTATTAAAATCGAAAGCAATCGTAACCTGTTAATCATATATATATTTGTTTAAGCAATGTTTTTTGCCATATAATGAAGAAGCGTAAAATATTTGTAGTCAACGAAGAATTTCGGGCAAGGTCGGCAGTGATCGATGTTCGGCCGACCACTCTTGCGTAAATTACCAGTACCCATTTACTTTTTCATTTTCCTTGTATTTGCTTTTTACGTGTTAATGTCAACGTCCTTCTGTAAGTTGGAATGTTAACGTTTAAACTATTTATAGCAATCCGCGAAGGTAGTTTCACTGATGAAATAGTTATGGAACTAATAAATTGTTGTGACACCAACTTAACCGCTGCTAAGTATATCATAATCCTTTTCACTGACACTACAATTTTCATGATAATTGGGGAAGCCTGTCATGCAAATATATCGAATTTGTATATTTAAATTCAATCTATTTAATCACATGAGCTAACCGTTTAAAAATATATGTTATTTCTGATTAAATATATACATTATTACTTATGTACGTCATGTTTGTTTTTAGTATTCTATGTACATATTATTTTATTATTATAATCTCAACGTCGGTCGTCGATCGCTAGGGAACTACGATGGAATCCTATCTTGAATTTTACACGCAAGTCTAATATACCAAGATTATATGCATATTGAAAATTTTCCCTTGCTTCGACGAAAGAAAACATCTTTAGACGACATGTACACCTAAAAGTAGTCCAAAAACTTCTAATAAGTGAATTTCAAAGGATTTTGATGTGAAGATATGTCCACAGTGACACAAGAAAATTGGTTTTTTGTGTTACTTAAAAATGCTAGCGAATAATTTGAATACATAGTTTACTATTCAATAACTTTTAGTCGCATACAGAACTAATTATCATACATATTGGCGGAAGAAAAACATTCCGCATTGTGACGAAACCTGCAAGTCTGAGAGATCCCAAAGCTATCAGAATTGTGCCCACTTGCATTTGGGCAGCATGGTGGACAAGCTCGATCTTAAGTAAATTCAAAAAACACTTTTTAGTCGGAAATTATTTAGTAAACCGTTTTTACACAATAAACTCGTCATCTATCTAAAACCTAAATTAACAATTGCGTTGATTACATCTCGAAATAAACAAAAGTTACAAATATTTATTTCATAGTTTATTTGATAAAAGTCTTGATAAGTTTTGACAAAAACTGCTATGTCAGCATCTGTGTTGTATGATTAAAAATTCATTCACTATTCTGCACTTATAAATATGATATTGAGTAACGTTTGCCATTTCCAATCCTTCGCTGAAATCTACTAATAAATCACATCAACCTTTAATTTGTCTATTATAGTTATCATTGATCAATATTCTATAGAGACTATTCTAACAGCGTATTTGGTAATAAAGTCGTGACAGAGGCGATAATAGTCGATATTGGCGATCCATTAGTGTAATGAATAATTATAGAAGCTTTGTGTAGGTGATTGCGAACCGCAGAGTAGTGACGGGCAACAGTTATTCCAATTCAGACATAAAATAGATTGAAACGTCAAATATTACTTAGTTATAGCAATAGTGATGTGATAGCCTAGTGGTTTGGTAGTAGGTCTATCGCACGGGAGACGCGAGTTTGAATCCTGCACGCACCTCTAATTTTTAATTATCACTTACTTCGGTGAAGGAAAACATCGTGAACACACCTGTGAGTTCTTCATAATATTCTCAAAGGTGTGTAAAGTCTGCCAACCCGTCCTTGACCAGCGTGGCAGACTATGGTCTGAACCTTCCTCATTATGAGAGGAGACCCGAGCCCAGCAGTGGAACGATATGGGTTGTAATGCTGATGATATCAATAGAAATAAACCTTTTTGGAATCATATTACCTTATCGGTACCATATCATAGTCATTAGTATACTTATGTATATAGCCGAGAAACGAGTAGGCGGGCCATCTGATGACGTCCTTAACACTGAAGGCATCAACGACACATTTCCAGCCAAGAATGGAACGGGAGACCTCGCTTTTATCCGACTCTCCAACATTACCATCAACGGAAGTTGGTAGTTATTCAGAAAAATACAGAACTCTATTGCCACGTACGAGTATAGTCGAGATTGAAACTTGGCCCAGCGATCTATAATAAGGGCTGGCGCCATTGCTTAGTCCGTTATTCAGCAGAGTACACCACCAGTAGCCGTGGTTGGCTTGGACTCAGGGATGGAGCCCCTTGCACCTTAGAGTCTGGTTGTATTAGATTAAAATAAGAGATTTCTTGTGTAAAGTTTCTGTAAAGAAAAAAAAGAAAAATATAAGATATTTAAAAAAATTGCAATAACGATAACATACCATCTTCTTCGTTCATCGCATTTTAAAACAAACAAGTTTGTCATTACATTAAATGTTAATACAATTTCTAAAGTTCTATAATTCCATAACTTTACTAGAAATTATGTTCTTTCGAAACGGCAATGCACATTACTAAAAATGTAAATATATCTTTATCGCACCAAGTATTTTAGAATTACAACTTTATTAATCTCGATTTACGTTCAGAAAGTAGATCGTCACTAAGGTTTAATCGTCGAAGCGGGTCCTGGCAACCAGCAACCGGCTTAAAGATGAAGGCCGTGTTTTGCAACTGTACCGACATATCTGGCGCCAGAAGGCTTACATTGGTTTATAATAATTGCATCGGTAACTACTGAAAACTTTATTGTGCCGATAATGCCAAAGTTCGCATCATTATTCTTTATTAAGTGTAAATAACTAGATATTTACCCTTGAGCCGACAATGTCAGCATCGTTGTACCACTTTTCTAAATTTTGGCAACGTTACCATGTAATTGTAAGATTCTTTGGCAACGGCGTGAAATGGCTCGAATTTTGATAATTTTCCGCTATTCTCATCTAAATAAAATTGTGGGTTATTAAAAACAACTTTTTTTTTCAATAGTAAATAGGCAATTTTATATAGGAATCAAATTAGAAACGCAGCACAGCAACCAATAGTCATTGTCATTGATAGGATGCAAACATTCCGTAATGATCCAAATACAGAGGTATTTATTCATTACAAAGTAGATAATTTCTTGTTTTGTGGAATTTTTTACACCAACTTTAACTAGAAGTATTTAAATACTAGAAACACGAAGTTCTCGGCTGCTAAATGTTTTGGTAGATGATAACGTAATATAGATAAATTTTAATAAACATATTACTAGTATTGATATTAATCCGTAGTTAACGAACGAGGGGGACCATGGCATGCTCCCCTTTCATTGTGAGAGGACATTCGAGCGCAGCAGTGGGTAAATATAAGTAGATATGATGACAGGTACACTAATAGTAAGTAGTTAACGAATAGGTAACATTTTGATCAACCCAAAAATACAAGACATTACGAATATTAACTAAATGAACTTCTTTACAAAAATCACTTGTTACTTGTTTCTACAAACAGATTACAAAAGTATATTTCTGCATTAGAAACCTTTTATTTGAATAAATAGATTACTTTCATCAGACACAATGTTTATAGCTATTGTGATATATTTATTTAAAACGAAAAGCGTACTTACCTTACGAAAAAATAATGCAACTAAAATGTGTACAATTTCTAATGTCATAAATACAATAACATACATGTAAGTATATTACAATTGTTACGACAGTTCAACGGAATTACTATAGTTGTGTGTAAATAACGATTATCGCGTATTGAACACCCGTACGAATAGAAACAAGCACAATATCATACAAAATTCCATCGTTAACTTCATTGGCAACGCAACACATTCGCAATTTCTCACGATTCTTATCGAAGTACGAGTATCTACTGACTCAGCGGTCTTAACGTAAGAGGAATATAAAATCAGATTTCAGTACTCGGGTGAGAAAAGGAACGGATTCAGTTGATAAAAAAAAATGAACTTTAAGAGACTCATGGATAAAACAACATCCAATAGTTACTGCCACTACTGTAGAAATGTTTGTTCCCATTTTATTAAGTTTGAAACTGTAATTCAACACAATGACAATATTATAGTTATGTAAAACAATTTTTATGACGGTGGCATATTTATATATAAGTCGTATTGTTTGTGCCTGTCGATGAGTTTTACTATTAATTTTCACAAATTTATAACTTATATATGTGTAGGTACATATAAAGAAAAGATTGTTGCTCTCACTAGTGACATAATAATCAAGAATTTTGGCACAAATTGGGAGGTTTGATTTTATGATGATATTTTCTCTAAATTTACTTTTTAAATATGAAAAAGGAGACGTGGTTTATAATTTTAAGTGTGATTCTCAAGTAAAAAGAGTATTTCTAATAAATAGACAAGTCTAAAGTCTTTAACTAAATAATTTTGATCAGCAGTAACCGTTCAAAGTAATCATAAATAGGTATCTGATATATACTTATGATTATAATAAATTATTGTAATTGTTATTATCATTGTTAAATATTTAACTTTTTGTTATTAACTCACACCCTGATCTATTGTGAAGATAAATCTCATACTAGGTAGTAGGTCAAAACATTTATATTATTTTCAGTACAATACAAAAGTTCTACTTCATCGGTTTTCGGCAACAAATAGATAAAACTACGTATTTGTTATTTTTGTAAAATAAAAACTTATTGGAATGAGTGTACGATTTAGAAGAGTCCTGTGCATATGTAGGTAAATAACCTGTAAACTTCTGTGTGCTTTTTTGCTTATAGTGTACCTGTGTGTTTTGCTTGTTTTTCATTACTTTGTTGGTTAGTCTCGATTTGTGCAATCGCGGAATTTCCACGAATATTCGCGGAATACGTGTAAAAAATAATAATAAATAATACGTGTTTTTTTACTCAAAAAACTTAAACGACATATGTTACAACAAATTCTATAGGATGGCACTCAATCCAAGTTTTGCTGACAACGTCGCTGGCAGTCTAGAAAGTAGTAAGATAAAACCAACGCCAGCTGTTAGTCTAAATTTGTTACGAAATATGTGTTGCAATGCTGGTATCAGACTGGACAAAAGTAAGTCTAGCCTGAGTCAAGATACGAATAATGACCTACTTGGAATATTTGTTCATGCCAGTGCTTAGTAGCGTACAACTAATAGACCTATAAATAAATTACTCACAAGTCTGATACTTATTCAACATAGTACTATAACGAAATAAAAATTAATTCTGCCATTTAGTTGATCACACGAGTACATATATTACTCATATGTAGATATGAATTATTTCTCCTTTTCACTACTGTACTAATTGTAAAATCCTGCATCACTACGAATTATCTCGCCAAAATAATAGGCATTTTTTAATTTCTGTAAATTTACCTTACTGTCAGATGCACTGAAGAATGTGGAAAGGTTTACAGAACATCGAACTACGGCTACAAAATCTTTACTTTGCAAAGTGAATGAAATGAAATGAATTACAAAGGTTTTTAAAAACAAGACTGCTTGAATATGTGCTTAATAGACATATAGCCATAAGTAGCAGTAAGTGCCGTCTGTAACTGTTAATAGAACTGTCTTGCCGTTTTTTCCATGACACTCGTGATAGGGAATTGTTGAAGCGATGGCTTAGTTTGACATTCGAAAAAAAATTGTAAAAACCAACTTCGAAAAAAATTTTCATTTCATTTCACATAATAGCAATTTAAAAATTTTTGAGGTCCTAATTTTTTTTTTCATATATAGCTTTCAAACTCCTTACACATCTATAACAATAGATTTTTTATCTTAGTTATGATCGTCAAACCACAGCACATATATATGTAACACATATGTATGTATAACTTTTTTCGGGAAAAAATAATTATGTGGCATCAGTGGCTTATTTTACCATAGGTAATCTAGGTTTGTGCTATGTTGAAGGTTTATGTATAAGTATATAGTTAAAATACATGCTTTTTATGTGGACTGTCATTATTATGAGAGAGAAAAGGTAAAAAGTAACGGGTATGCGCTTAAACATCTTACCGAACAATAAATGTGTGACGAACTATACGCTCCAGCGCTCGCGACTCCTTGGATGACTCACGTTATGTTGATTCGTTTGTCTTTGGACTAATAATAATATATTCACTTGTCCCTTTTTTTATATATCGTGTTTATATCATCTATTTCATTAGTACAAGCAAAATGATGAATAAAATTACTAGCGGTGTAAAAAATACAATAAAAAATTGTTACATAGTCACATATCACGTTGGTCTATTTATAAATCGCGATGTATTTTTTATTACATACATCGCAATAATAGAATAAGATACGATTAAACTGATACACATCGCACAATCATACTGTCGGAAAATACCTACTATGCAAACCTTATAGCCTTAGCTTATGAAAATGTTTCTTGTAAATTACTATTGCACATATCAAATTCTGTGTGCAATGACAGTTCGTCAATGACGGTTGCAACTCTTAATTAGTCTTAATGCTGTACAATTTCAATAGCAAAGCTTCGTGGCCTACTAACACTGGGCAAAAGACACTAGATTATTACAATGAACTCCAGGAGAATTTTTCCTTTCAAAAAAGTATCTCCAATAAATATTTATATTTTCCTATCAGAATTGAGATCTACTTGGCTAGAATTACCATTGAGAATATGTCGTAAAAGTTAAACAAATTGCCTGCGATAATCATTTTCTCATTAAGGTCATCGATCAAATCAATATGTGTAAATTCATATATGTAAAATTGGATGTTGGTATAAATTTGACATTGACACTTCGATACACCGTTAATCGATTCATCGATCACTGTGAAAGTTGGCACCCACAGACGTATTATATGTATTTTTACGCTGCAGGACATCAACATTTGAACATTCAATCGGGCGCTACAATAATTTATATACTATACATATATATAAGTATTTGAGCTAGGAAAAATAACTGTTCTTCCCTAATTCATATTCGATGTATTTAAATACAACTAAGCTTTAGACACCTTAACTGATATCAAACATTCGGTACTTACTGTAAATTTGTTTAAAACTACCCACAAAATCCACCAATGTGTGATCGGTCACTATCGTTACATGTCAGTCATTACGTCATTATTGCTTATTAAATTGCCGATTCTCATACAGACAACTTTACACTCAAAATGCCTCAATTGCCTGTCACTTATTTTGAAATTGCAAATTCGATTTTATTTTAAACCAAAAGTACAGAATTCCTGTTTCAAAATTGTTTATACATTATTTTTGCGTTATTTCGTTTTGATCTAACTTCGTTTTTGATTATTTAGAAAAAATACATAAAAAACGAGATAATAATATTAGTTTTTCAGAGGCATCTGCGCCAAAGATACAGTTCAAAGAATCATTGATGTATTTGGATCCGCCACCGCTAATGATCGCGCGGTGCATTTTTGTTCCTACACTTCCGTCCAGGAAAATGTCCATAAACCGAACAAAAGAATGCCTGCATGGACAATAATGAATTTTACACTAAATTATTGTGTAAAATCTAAAAACCAATATTTAGTTTCATTAAATATCTAAACGCTCGGAAGAAATATTTTATGTGACTTTTCCTAAAGGTTAGGTTGAGCGAGGTTAGCGATTGATTGATAGCATATTGTCCTAACACATCAATAATTTAACAATGTAAATAAACAAGTATAAAATGACTTCACTAGATTTTTTGTGTCTAATATGTGTCTTTTTGAGATAAATAATTTGACATAAATATATATTCCTTCAACAATAGGTCTAGATTTTCTTACTCCATTCTCTACACCAACTGTATTACATTCTCTTCACTGCAGTTTGTTCTCTAGCAATATGTCCAATTCCCAGGTTCATAGGAACAATATTTAGATTGAGTATTTTCCTTGCTTCCTCCATAATTCGTTCTAGCGTACTTCTTGGGATGTAAAGTGGAGATAATATTCTTTCATCAGAGTCTTGGGTTCTCATTTTCATGAGGTTAACTCCAAGTTCAATAGTACCTCTATGTGTTTGTCCCAGGCGGGATACCTCTCTCATTTGATTAGAAACAAATTTTTACTATTTCTACAAAATGCCACATTTTCTTCCATCACATTTATATTATCAAAGTCTAAATTTATAATTCACGAATGAAACAAAATCATCCTAATACTGAACATGTACGAAATTGCGTAATTCAAACGATCACACACGAGCTTGCGGCCTAGGAGCATTTCAAAGCCAAATTTTTTTAATTACAAGGGTGTACCAAGAGTAGAAAAAATTGGCTTTAACTCGAGGATAGAAAACTTTAATCTCTTTTATAATTATATCCTTTATAATTTTATCATTATATTGTATCTATATTTATGTTAGAAACTATTGTCATGAACTAAACATTCTGGCCCTATTAGTTAGAAAAAAAGGTGATTTAATAATGCACATTCATACACCGATAATACTTGATATGATGATTGATGATAATAATTGATAATACACAAACTGTCAGAAAGATAAATTGGTATAATACTTGCCGGTTATTCCCGGCTGATACAAGTGGAGTAATTATAATTGTACCTAAGAGTAACTTCCTATTTAGAATATAAGTAGCCGCAAGTGTCTTTGAGTCTACTACGCCTATGTACTCTCTTGAACATCAGATGAGACGAAAGTACCAGGTTACTCCTCTTGAAGGTCGATGTGCACTGAACCACCCAACAATCTCAGTACTACCCGCGTAAGGTGGTACTACTCCCCATCAGGAAGCAACCATGGAATATTCTTAACTTTTTCTAGCCGCAGTCTTACAAAGCCAGTTAGTAAACGGATCCCCCGCTTCCTTCTTGGCTGGTAATGTGTCTGTGAGGCCTTTGTTGTATTGTTGTCTATGTATGACCATTAGGCGAATCGTCTGCTCGTGTCGTGCTTATTGAATAAATATAATACAATACTAAAAAAAATATGTATTCTGGTTACAAACCTTGAATCGTGGGATACTATTGTATTTTAAAGCCGATTCATCTTGTATTTTACACTGCGCGTTGCAAAAACATATCAGTTTAGAACATGTCATTTTAAAGTCAATATTATGTTGAGTATAACATTTAGTAACATTATATTTATTTGTTACAGGCTGGACAATATTGTGATACGGTTGACGTCACCAACAGAGACAGTGCAATTTCCGCGTAATGATGTGGTGTGCGTGCACTCAGCTTATTGGCAATAACGTCATCGTGAGTTGGGGTTGTGAAATGAACAGTGAAACACAGTTGTGATCACTCAAATGAACGGAAATGAAAAGAGAAAAGTACAAGAACACTCATTTCGGACTACGGTAAGTTTTGTTAATATTAATTATATAAAAACAAATGAACATGCAATTTACTTATTGTTAAGGTGTAACATAAATGACATCAAAGAAACAAAAAATATATATTTCCTTGAATAATTACTACAATATAACCTTAATAGATTGTTTTAAATTAAAAAGAAAGTTGCCCTAAAGATTATGAGGTATAACAGAAGTTGCAGCAAGATCTAATGAATCAAATCTCAGTCAGCTTACACTGTGGTATCGAAACATCGTAGCTGGTTTTCAATACGAACCCTTTGCCGCATAGTTCGGGTTCAATGATGGTGTGCCTCTACAAACAAGAGACTGGCGGTAGTTAGTTCTCAGTCTTAATTTTTGAACTTAATTATATTTCAACTTGTTCTTGTGTACTTTACGCAATCACACTCTTGAATTAACAAATTGTAGATATAACGTTATTAAACTCTCTATTGTCTCTCTTTTGTATAAAATATTTAATGTAACATAGTAGTTTAATCATTAAAAATTATTGCAAATTAATCGCCGTTATGTTTACGTTGGAATTTATAATATTTTATATTTTATAAGATAGACTGGTTTAAATTGCAAGCGTTAAAACATACGAAATACAGACTATCACATTCAATAATTTAACATACAATGATAATATTGACTGTGAACAGAACCCGCATTGTGTTTCGTGCAATAGGAATTCATAGTGACACAGTATTTAAAATAGTATGTTCTATATGTTATTCACATTAAGTTCAACAAAAAGCAATATTTTAAATCAACGAATAGCCATTACGTCAAAGTGCATTTTCTAAAACTTCTAGCCACAATAGTATTCATAAATCATGACAATGCAGAGAGCGGTCTTTTGTGCGATATGTAGTTTAGCGAACACTGGCTGACAGGCGTGACAAAAAGTAAGAAATCACTAAAGTAAATAATAAAAGTGAGACTACACTAGTGTGCCAATGTCCCAGTTAGCCGGCAGCTGATTTCGTGGTGATATAATTGCGCTGAGTGCGGTGATGTAAATTCTGGTAAGGCACCAGCGAGAGAAAGTGTCAACAACAAGCTCGATTCCCTGACCAAGTCGTGGACAAACCCGTTCATCTGAAGAGCCTACTCGTCACGTACGTGCCCTTTACACATTTGATCACTCATCATTCATCCGTGTCGCTAATTGGACCAATTAAATTAATAAGTATGTATATTATATATATCATATAATATATAATATAATATATATACATATATATAATAACACAATTCAATTATACTCAACGTTATTGTTTTACTACTTTGTAAAACAGCGAAAAAATACCAGTTCACTTAGAAATCCGGATTAAACTTTACCAAATGAAATGGCAGAAAGGATGTGACGCAATAAATAAATATTTAAACATTAATGTTGCATACTTACACAATCAAATTAATAATCATTAATCTAATAACAATGGTGTGTCAACATACTTGCAATGCTTAAAAAACACGTAAAAGTTATATTAAAATCAGAAAATTCACATCAATGACAGTCTTCGGAAAGAATACGAGAGTTGGAAATTAATAAAAAAAAGTTTCGCTGCTTCCTCTTTTATCGGCAAATCTTTATGATTGTCTTCTCGTGTACCCAATTTTGAAACCCACGAACCCACGTACAATAAGATTCCTGAGTATAAAATATAATAAAATATTGTGTAAATCAATATTTAGTTGCACTGAAACATTTTATTTGTAAATTACACATTGTCATAAATTTTATCATGATTCTTGAACCCTAATGGACGTAAAAACTAAAAAAATTAGGAAGTTAAAGTGATTTTGCTGAGAAGTATATTTTTGATTTTTTTGAGATTGCAGATCCAAAGAAAGAAGCTTGCTTTCTACCTGAGCGCAGAAGGCGTGGTTGCTCAACGTGCCTGCGGGCGCGGCAAGGTCGGTGTTGACGCACCTTTGTTTTATTTCTGCCGGTGCCAGCCGCAAACCGAGTGGTCATGACCGTAGTTACTACAAAACAACTTATAATACCAAAGAAACACCGTCGTTGCGTCGCCGAATCATCGCAATTGACATTTATCTAATCTTTCAGTTACCCATGCTTGCATAATAATACGTACACTGACTAGTTAAAAATTTTATGATATGATTATTATTACAATTAACTCAATTTATATGGTTTAATGTAGTTATTTTGAGGAACATTGATTTTGCTCATACAAATACTTAATTTAATTTTACACATATGAAATAAGTGCGTGAATTTGTAGATATTAGAAATTGAAATTTTTTTTTAGTAAAATGACACATACCCAAGTTGACAAGAATAAAAGACGGTAAAAACACGTGTCCTCTATGCCTTTAGCTCTCGAAGCGTAAACAACTCTCTGATATTTTAGTTGTAGTCAAATCTAATTTCTAAATTACAAATATGTTCATTATCTATTGATATAACTACAAAAAAACCTTAAAATATAATTTACTCAATTTTAACTAAACTTCCATGTAAAAATTTTTATTCCGTGGGAAATATTCCCTGCCATAAAGAGTATCCAATATAAGACCCCATAATACAAACTATGAGTGTTCAAAGTTTTAACTCAATATGTTGTTATTACGCGTGATATCGATTCAAATTTCACAAAATATGTTTCGGCCTCTACATCAATAAGAAAATGATCCTACTAATAACAAATCTACAAATATTAAATCCAGATTCAGTCCCGTCACAGTTTTCTTATCGAAACTAATATTGTAAAGAGGAAGCCTTTATATTTTTGTATGTTTGTAACGAATAAACTCAAAAACTACTGAACCGATTTTATTCATTCTTTCACCATTAGAATGCTACTTCCCTGAGTAACATAAGCTATATTTATTACTAGAAAAACAAGGGATCCTTGCTAAAACTTCAGTAACGTGAACCAAGGTGTAAAAAATTTGCTTAACTCTTTTAGTGCCAAACATATTTTACCAATATATGCTAAAAATGCTAGTAAACAAGTGCATTTTTATAGATAATTTATATGAACAAGAAAAATATTCACTATTTCCGTTATAATACACAAATATTCATAATTTTTTCAACATTATTTTCAGAAGATTTTATACTATGAGAATAAAAACACAAAAAGTGAATACTACATAAAAATAATAATCACAATGTTTATATAAAAAAATATGTAATAAAAAAATAATAATCAATAAAAAAATTAATAAAAAAAAATGTAATAAAAAAATAATAATCACAATGTTTATATAAAAAATATGTGATCGAAGATAGAATGCAATATAATGAATAAAAATACGTACACAGTAACACAGCTGTCACCTGCGCGCGCCAAAAGTGATCTGTCAAAAGGAGCGCTATCGCGACGCTGGCATTTTTCTCAACTAGCGATAGGAGCGCGACGGCGCTCCTTGGCACTAAAAGGGTTAAAAATTTCTTTCATGGCCTACGGTGCGGAAACTACTGATGATAAAACAAAAAAATGTTCTACAATATAAGAGAACAGATTAATATCTACAAATAACTTCGTGATACTATATGTCCAACTATTGTAGTTTAATCACTATAAACACTTTTTACATTTTAAAAGCTGACCAAAATCAGACCATGATAACCGCACCTTCGTATTAATCCTTATCCAAATAAATCATTTCATATTCAAAAGTGTTTCAATACCTATAGATAACTTTTTGAATTACTCAAATCGGACATTCCGTTCAGAAGATTTTACGAATTTACGAAAATAAACGCCGCCGCCGCCCCCGCGCAATGTCCAGTGTGGCCCCACGCAAACCAGCCGGAACGTAGGCCGGCGGACAAGGCGACGAGGGAGCGGGCACGAGATGCGGGGCGGGCACATCTATGAATTAATGCACCATTTAATACGTCCTTTATAAAGATAAAATTATAAATATATCTCAAAATGTTTAAAAATAAAAATACACCCGTGCGAAGCCGGGGCGGGCCGATAGTTATCTATACATATAATAAAATTCTAACGGATCCCTTTCTATACATTAAGGATATATGAGAAAAACTACTATTAGGAGTCTTTACTAATGCAATAAAACACAAAACAATAGTTATTAGAATTTTTGTCTGTTTGTCTGTGCGTTTGTTCGCGTTAATCTCAGAAACGGCGTATCCGATTTGGTTACGGTTTTCACTATTGTATTGCACTAAGCAAGACTTAGTATTTCAAGTTCGTTTAATTCAATCAGTTTATACATTTAAAAGATATAAATGAATATATTTCTAATTCATAGAAGGAAAAAACCCAGTCCTAAAACAATGCAGATGCTCATTTTAAGCGTAGTTTTTCTGGAGCGAAGCGAGGGCAGTTTGCTAGTATTTCATATAATGTCCCTGTCTCTTAACTACAATACATATATTGTTCATTATAATATTTCCACCATTAAGAACCAATTTTTCCTTATTACAAAGGAGACTGAATATCTCATGACAATTCAAAGAACCTAACGAGACCAACTATAAGACGAAAGTTGAACGATCGCAATAAATAAATAATAATTTATCATTATATTTACTACGAATCCACTAAACATCGGCTCCGCTGACCCCTTACCAACTTACGAGCGTCATATCTTTAAAATCATGCAGTCTGATTGATTGCCGCCTGGTTCTGTACAAATAAAAAATATTGCTGTTTATTGCCGCTGGAAACTAGACTCGTAGAAGAATAAAATGTTGTAAACGCGAATAAAAAAAAAAACTTCTAAAAAATCGTGCTAACAACTTTATTTTTTGTCTTACAACATCGTTTGTATTTTATTTTCTTTCTTCTAGATAGATTTAATAAAAAGATCTCATTTAATTATTCATAAATTAAGTTATTTATGACAAACGATACCAAAAGGAATTTATTTATCTTTATTTAATTCACCGCTCACATTGAAATTCACCGACCATGATCAATACGTATGAAACTCGCAAAAGACTTCATCTATTTAGCTAATTAATGTCTACAATCGTTTTTCTTGTTTGTTTTTTCTTGCCACCATGACCGTCATGATGGTGAGTAACGATTTATAATCTAGAACATCAGAATCTTAATGACAGTTACTTTTTATATTGCTAAGTAAAATAATTCAAGTGTAATTAATCTCTTCAGACAAACTGGTATCCTAGATGGGATGTTAATTCTAAAATATTATTTACAAAAAAAGAACAATTTCAAAGCCGAATAATAAACAAAGAAATAAGATCTGTTTAAAACAACCACGAACTAATTATGGCAGAAAAAATTTACTGTACGAAGGAGCCGAGCTACACATATAATAAATTACCTAATGATATCAAAGAAATTCAGTCGTTAACTTTATTCAAGGAACATTAAAATATCACATTTTAAAATGTTTCGCAAGATATTGAAATCTAATGTTATAATAATATGTAAAAAATATTAATTTTAAATTAAATTTCCATCGTAATAGTGATAAATAAGTGTAGCAAAGATAATTGCTAAGAGTTCCTATCAGTGAAGCTATACGTAACTGTTCATCAATTTTTCAAATTACCCAAAAAGTTTATTGTATTTATAAGTTTTCTTTATATACCGTCCTTCTTTGCAATTTTTAGATATAATGATTATCGTGTATTTCTCATTTTAAGTGAATTTTGTACTCTTTTTAAGAAGTAAATATCTTACACCGTATATTAATAACAAAAAAATGGAGTGAACGGGTTAAGGTATTTTCGCCGCATACACTTTGTATAGAGTTATACATGTTATTAAGCGGAAAGTGTTGCAATCACAACAGTAACAACTTAGCCGGATTTTCCAGTTTACACCTTAAAATAAAGGTCACCGAAGAATTTAAGATGCTCCTCTTACCTCTTTAAGATGAATAGAAATTATTTAAGTGGACTCGAGGTAAATATGAATTATTTCAGTTTATAAATATAAAATTTATTATTAACTTTACTACAGCGCTACCTGTTGGATCCTAGACTAACTGTGTCATCTGAAAATTTGGAAATAAAATTACTTACCAATCCGATTTTTACTCACTAAATTTCGCAATATGACAAAAATGGTACCTCCCGCCTTTTGGTAACAAAATAACAGATTAAGATAAAATGTTATCGGTTCACGGGTTAATGTATTGATTTTATAATGGAAATAATATTTATAAAAATTGAGGATTTTTAACCTAAGAACTTTTTTAAATCTATGTCAGAGACTTATGTGCTGTACAACATTAGACCTCGGACATCCAGGCACCTTTATATTATATCGATATAATATATCTTTCAAATTCTTCAAAAGTTACGCCTGCAATAACAAACGTTACAATGATTTATGATATGTAAATATATTTTGTGTTAACGTGGTTAACAGCTTGTAAAGTTATAATAAAAGGAAAGGCAATTAAATTACCCACAAAATGACACTTTTATATCTTCATTTTACAGAACTATGATCACGCTAATTTCTACACTTAATAATCCAGGCAAATTATTCTTGTCCGAGTCTATCGCTTTTAATTATAATTACGTCGAGGCGATATTATATTTTTTGGACTTACGTAAAATAAACGAAGAACGACAGACAATACCTGGCGTTTCGTTACGCGTTATTAAAATATTACGTATCTGTTAATAGCCAATACCTGGACATGACGTTCAATATTAATCGATCAATTATGACAAGGACTACATACAAGCGCTTCAACATACTGACATTTCATTATAAAAATATTGTGCCGTCTTTAGAAAAGTAACTCAACATAATCATCGATCATTCTATCCAGTAGCCTGCGATACCAATATAACATTTCAGGTGAACTTAAAAATATGTAGAATGCGGTTTTCCCTTCTTCATCCTGTCCAACAATTTGTCACCATGAATATTTATATATTTTATATTATTATTTGCATATGCTCGTTTATCAGCCATTTACAATGACTTACATTAAGACGACTTATATCCTAACGATTAAACGATTAAAACTTTAATAAAACTAAACAACCGGACGCGAACGAAAGTTGGAGAAGTTCTATGTAAAATACTCGTATCGTTAGTATCGCAGTAAGATATCCATTTCTCCGCGCCTCGTTCGTTGTAAGAAGCAACCCGTGGTTAGCAATAGATCGCTAATAGTTGGTCGAATTCATTGTTCCACATAACAATTCTCTTATATTTTAAAAACAATATAATATTAATAGGCCTCTCAGTTCCGCAATTTACAAAAAGTTGTTGTACTTCATCGAGATTTCATGTTTTATCGCGCCGCTGCGATTGTTGCAAACGATATCGAAATACCATTCCCACAGTGTCAAAGGTTCGTGAATGTTAATTAATTT
This sequence comes from Megathymus violae, assembly GCA_003671415.1. Classification (NCBI taxonomy): domain Eukaryota; kingdom Metazoa; phylum Arthropoda; class Insecta; order Lepidoptera; family Hesperiidae; genus Megathymus; species Megathymus violae. The sequence continues at coordinate 1,259,960 of PDGT01000041.1, forward strand.
CATATTACCCGATACTGGCTACTTATCAACGTATTACACCACGACCTTTACCAGCCACCTTGACTCAGACTATTCACTTCAATACTCAACCATTGGAATCCTCTAACTTGTATCAAATATTGATCAATGAAATAGTCATAGTATTCGTCTAGTGACGTGATACTTGTAGTGTATAGCCATGTCCCAGTAATATAAAGGATGAAGTTATTACCCACATAATATTAATTAACTTATGACATTTACGTCGACCCTGTACCTCGGGCGAGTTACATCGATGTTTAGTCATCGGTAAAGGTCGCAATTAAGCCGGTAGCGTCTTTAACGGCCTACGGAGTACTACGTCTCTATTTAGGTCTGTGAGTCCTATCTGAATTCCTGAATTAACAACTAATATCTATGGTTTCCAGTGATCACTTGACGTTACTAAAACTTCAAGCTAGTTTATTTATATGTTCTTTCTTTTAAAACCCTTGCATATATCAGGTTGGCAACTGAATATATACAGTTTCTTTTTAATTTCATTAAATTACACGTTTTTTGGCATAATGTTTTATATCATAAAAAAAAACATATTTTGTTTTACCGGGATCTATGTTGGGTTTATTTATTCAAGTAAATTTATGTCAACATTCAGATTATCAAAATAGTATGTCACGTTGAGAAAATTGATCATTTACCACCTCTGGACGTTTTTAGTTGTTTGAGAAAATGATATTCAAACGAGACAAATAGAGTATAATAATAAATAACGAACAAGTAAAAAAAAAACATAAAGGGCACATGCTACAATGTTGTAAAGGGCAAGGACAACGGGAAACGATGCATGTCTAAAAATAGACAGGAGGGGGTATATAAATGGGCCAACACAGTAGGATAGCACACAATGTACAACGTCGCATACCACATCACAACTAGCGTGAACGTGCTCGTGCTTTAAAAAAGTGAACAAGAAAATAATAGTGACAATGGAACAAGAGGACGTGGACGCGGAAATGGGAGCAATTGCAGCGGTAGAAACAGAAACAACGGAGAGCGATTCAGAAGTAGGCAAAGAAGTGGAAATCGAGGAGATGGAGACAGAGGAAGAGATGAATGCGGAATTTACGAACGAATGGAAGAAGACACCAGAGCCTACAACCCCTACACGAACACACCAAGGACCACCAACCAAGAAAAAACTATCGCTGAACAGACCGACACGGCTATTATCCTCACCAACCAAACAACCAAAACAACGAACGATGCTTATCTGATATCCTTACCAAGTTTTGAATTATGGCTCCGGGTCTAGGCTGTGGTAAAGTAAATGATATGGTAATGCCTACGAATAAATAATAAGTCGGTAATTCTTTCTTCATGTTCCAATATGTGAAGTGATGACTTACCAAGGTGAGCATTTATTTCTGTTGGTGTGATATACTCTCTTACCAATTGTGCAATCCATATCGTTAGTGCTGTTGATTTCACTGGTACCATCGGTGTTTCCATCCTCCTCTTCGTAGGTGTCGAAGTAGCTAATGAGTTGTTCATTGTTTTTGTAGGCAAGGATAATATCCGTGTCAGTCTGTTTCCTCTTGGCTGGTGATCTTTGGTGTGCTCGTGTGGGCGTTGTAGGCTCTGGCGTCTTCTTCCATTCGTTCGTTAATACCGCATTCATCTCTTTCTCCGCCCCCGTCTCCTCGATTTCCACTTCTTTGCCTACTTCTGGATCGCTCTCCGTTGTTTCTGTTTCGACCGTTGCCATTGCTCCAATATCCGTGTCCACGTCCTCTTGTTCCATTGTCACTATTATTTTCTTGTTCACTTTTTTAAAGCGCCAGCATGTTCACGCTAGTTATGATGTGGTATGCGGTCGTACATAATGTGCTATCCTACCGTGTTGACAAATTTATAAACCCCCTCTTGTCTATTTTTAGACATGCATCTTTGCCCGTTGTGCTTACCCTATACAATATTGTTGCATGCGCCTTTTATGGTTTTTTTTTCTACTTGTTCGTTATTATTATATTTTAGTTCGTTATTATATTTGTATGTAAAAAAATTAGAATTTTTAAAACTTAAGCTGCATATAAGTGGTATAATTATAGCTACATTCTACGTTTACTTCGACTTTGCTGCGACCTCACGACAACTTTAGTGCCACAACAATGCGAAGGAAATGGACGCTGCAGTGTACCTACGCTATTTATTGTATACATTTTTTAATTGATATACAAGTTGTGGGGTCTGAGTTCCTTGTTGAGTGGCCATTGCAGCTGGGATTGCCATCTGTTCCAAATTATCCGCACGAGTATGAATGTAGGTTTTTATATTGTTTTAATTTTTTACTGAGATGGAAGATTCCATTTTATCATTGACATAATTAATTGATTAAAAACGAATATTGCCAATTGCCATTATAAATTGTAAAGTAGTTTGGACACCACATTCTAACGAACTTTGTCATACAGTCGACCAACGGAGACGTTTGAACGGGTCAATCATCAATCACGCGAGGCGTGTAAGGTGAGACATATTATCGAAACAGCGTTAAGTGCAAAGCATTTTCAAAATTATACAAACTCGCGCTATAAATATTTATTAATCTATCATAGAATAATCCTGGCTGCATTTTTTATGATATTTCTGTTATTATATCGATATCAAACGCTATGACTAGCCTAAGATCTTTCAATATGGTGGTACTTTGTAGGTAAGATATTTAGTATATTAAAACACGTGACAAGACTATTCAAGACATTCATCATGTGTTTGAATAAATCAAAGATCTTACCTAAGTAGATCTTACTACGGCATTACAGGAAATTCTTTTAGGTTTCTGCGTGTTAATAAATTTAACACGAGACTTCGGTTAAAATTCGAAAACTAGTTATTAAAAGCACAACCTATGGACACAACTTTTAATGAAATTACACGTCAGTAGCATTACATTTATTTAAAAGCAAACAATATTAATTAATATCTGACAATCGAAACCGTCAGTTAACACATTCAAATCCAATGAGTATTCAAAAAATACTTTTTTACTGCAACTGCATCGTTGGTAATACCGAACACGTGAATGACATTTGCACGAACAATAGTTTTGATTGTCGCATTGATGCTTGATGCATACATCATATGTATGTGAACATAGTACAGTGTGTGTGGCAAACCGCATGACCGTCGTATTAACAACGCTTTCTTTGCCAAATATCTTATTACATAAGCAAAACGACGACGACGAAATACTTAGCGTAACGTGTAACAATTAAGAATGTTGTTTAACGCCATTTTTTTAATTCTCAAGGTAATATATGATTAACAACTGTTAATGCTATTAAAATGTGTTATGTGTGTGTAACAAGTGAAGATGTAAATCACAACAATTAAGTAATACCAGATTCTGTTTGATCTCAGTTATAAACTACGTTACTTGTAATTTATAAAAGTAATGTTATTAAATATATAAACAATAACATATACGCTAAAACGTTGATTACTGATAAATAAAGTAACACATTTTCCGGGCATCGAGCCCAATCTATAACATATTCCAACAAGTAAGAATAAACATGGGTTTTTTAACCACCTACAAAATGGATTGCTCCGAGGCTGACATAATAATGTAAAGAAGACATTAATGAAAGTATTTATTGCTCTATAAATTTCAAAATACTGCAACAATGCAGCACTAATACAAAAAAAAGGTGAATGTATCGAGAAATAGAACATATAACACGTGGTTTTTAAATTCTGCTAAATCTGCTTCATAATAAAATTACGATTTTTGGATTGATTCAAGTTTAATCATTGAAAATCTTACCAACAACGCTATAGAAATTTTATAATGATAAATTTATATTATATGATTAAACACATAAATATTGTAATATCTTTACGGCTATGAGTTGTAGGTCCTCAAGTTGCAATACACACTCACTATAGTGAATACGCTTTATTGCACCCTAAGACGTGATTTTATTTTGTATTAAGAAATATTTTAAACAATTTGGCAACTTTCACATCCAAATGTAATATTTCCAAATCGTTGCTTAATTATGATGACATCAGCTGTTTCATGAATGAAGATCATTTGTACGATTGAATTCGTAATTTTTATTATTTATTTATTATAATTAACATTCAAGCATTGCATTCCTATGTTATCAGATAGGTTGTAAATATAAACTCCTTAAAGTTTTACCATACACCCTGCCCCGTCGACTATGCTTTGTTACAAATATACAATTAAAAATTTTTACATTGTTAATTATATACTAACAAAAAGTATACAATTCACAACACAACACATCTCACATACAAAATAAGGTTGAATTACAAATCTACAAAAGTGAAGATACGTTAAAGCAAACAAAAGTGCAATTTGGTGTTAATTTTTTGCCGCTTATTAGTTTATATATAAAGCATGTTTTTTTATATAATTTTTATTAATATTACTTATGAATGATGTGTATTTATGTATTGTTAGTTGTAGATAATATTGTTTTAAATTTAATATTTTTTCGTGTAACATGTAATGTCTTAGGTATCTGGTTGATTAGGTAAGGAATAAATTTATTCAAATGTCTTTTGCCATATATGTAATAGTTGGAATGAGAGTTGTTAATGGCAGTTGGAGTCTCTGGTCGTCAAATCTACGTACTGCTTGTGTTTTATGTAATTTGATGAATTATCACTGAAATAATGTTGAATTAATAAGATTAATTCATTTTTTTCGTAAAAAGGTATAATTTTACAAAATGCGAAGGGCTTACGGTAATTTTCTTTACAGACTATTTTTGATTCTTTTAGGAACTATTTCTTTCAGTACGCTTAGTAAGGACTTGTAAAAGAATGTAATTTATTATTTACAAGGTAAGAGTTTGGCTTTTTTTTAGGTATTATTTGGTATTTTATTCATGGAATAAAAATCTTGATAATCAATTAATAAAAACGTCTAAAGATGAAAGAGGCGCGGCTAGTGTATCGGCTTAGATAACGCAAACCTGTTATCAAGTGTTTCATTTAAATATTGCACCTATCCGAAATTATTCGAAACATTTATATCGGATTCGGTTACGCTTTCAGATATATTTTTATTTCGGATATCCGATAGTTTCTGTTACGGTTACGGAGCTCCATACATCCCTGTTAAATAATATTGCTTGCTTATAAAATACATATAATACTACTGACGTGTAATTTAATCGAAATTTGTGTCCATAGGTAGTGCTTGTAACACCTAGTTTTCGAATTTCCACCGAAGTCCCGTGTTAAATTTATTGACATGCAGAAACCTAAAAGAATTTCCTGTAATGCGGTCATAATTGATTTAAGATTCTGTTAATTATTTTGTATTAACAATACTCACATGCTAGAATATTTATACCGTTATGCCTCTTATTCGCTAAATACAAATTGTGAGACATTAGCGTTTGTTAGTGTAAACAGCCTCTTTCCCCTCCCCCTACCTTCCCGACCCCTCACTTTCCTCCTCTCCTGTCGCTCTTAGGAGAAACTCTCGGATACGTAACACTTCACACATATTATTGTCGCTTGCACTTTCTTTGTAACGACAGCGACATTATTTAGTTAAGTCGATTTAAAATTTACCTACAATCAAGGGATATTTTTGCGTAGTATTTATTGTTTCAGTCGTTGCGTAGTTCCTCCGTGATGAATTTATGAAATCTGATCATATATACGGTAGACAATTATAGATCATCTACTTTCTATCTGTATATAATTTAATTTTATATTGATTGTACGAATTACTGTAACCCCGAACTCTTACAAGTGAGAGATAGTTTCATAACTCTTCTTAATTTCGAATAACCGCTTATACATCCTAAGTATTATGATACACTAATTTCCAGAGAGAAACAAAACATGTATGAGTAACAAAAAAAGCAATAGCCTTCTCTGTCATGACACTTGTGCTATAGAATGATAATGAAATAGTAATGGTATTACAAATACCATTAAAATTGGATATGGAAACACAACCTACTATAACTGTATTTTAAAAACAGCATTGATGTATACAGCGCCATCTATTGGATTTATAAGGAATTATATGATAGTTATTTGTTATTATATGAACGTATTATGGAACAGAAGTTAGACACATCTATACAAATTTCGAATGGTCCATTGCTTTTTTTTGTGACAATTACAAGAACCTAGTATGTTTCGGGGATTTTAATCCAACTAATTGCCGTTTTTGAGTCATTAACTAACAAACATACAAACATTAGCATAATATGTATATTAGTAAGATTATGTCTGGATAGTAACCGCTTTTAAATATGTGGGTGGCAGGATTATTAATGAAACAATGGCTTGTTAATATTTCAATACAGATTTCATTTTCAATAATAGAATATTATGCAGTTGCTTTAAATTCACCAGCATTCCAGGTTAATTATGATACTTAGCTGTAGAGGAAAATATTTGACAGTAAATTAAGTAATTTTTCAACTTTATTAGATTTCACTAAAATAATTGATTGGGTAATAGCAATTAACAAGGTAATTCTTAATCTTGTCACATGTTTTAATATACTAAATATCTTACCTACAAAGTATCACCACAAAGTAAGAACTTATAGTAGTCATAGCTTTTGATATCGATGTAATAGTAGAAATATCATAAAAAGTGCAAGCAGGATTAGTCTATGATAGATTAATAAATATTTAAAGCGCGAGTGTGTATGATTTTGAAAATGCTTAACACTTAACGCTATTTCGAGAATACGTCTCACCCTGCACGCCCCGCGTCATTGATGATGGACCCGTTCAAATGTCTCCGTTAGTCGACTGTATGACAAAGTTTGTTAGGATGTGATGTCCAAACTACTTTATTATTTATAATGGCCATCTGTAGTATTTGTTTTTCTGTGCTTTCTTTGTATTTAAGTAATTGTCGTGTTGTTGTATAGGGTATGCATGTATTACCTACCAGATGTGGCAAGAATGATATGAAAAATATGAAAATCAGCGCCCCGTGAAGTATTTCTTAGTATCAAGCAACTTTGTGTTTCGGATTAAAGAGAGATGGACTATTCCTATAATATATATAGCTATTCCTATAATATATATATATACATATATATATATATTAGTCTCAGTCCGGTCCCGGTCTCAGTGTCTAGAAGTAATAATACACCTGAGAAAGAGATAAACTCGGCTGCTGTTTAGCTTAGCATTTCGAAATTTTAAAATTTCTTACAATATAAGCGAACAATAAACAAAAAAAAATACATTTTGAAATTTCGAACATATCAATGATGTAATGGAATTAATAAAAAACTACATAAAAGGCCAAAAATCCGTACTCGTGCGGATAATTTGGGACAGATGGCAACCCTAGCTGCAATGGCCATTCAACAAGGAACTCAATCCCCATAACTTGTATATCAATTAAAAAAATTAAACAATAAGCGCAGGTGCACGGAAGCGTCTGATTTTCCTTCGCATTATTGTGACACTAAGGTTACTGTGAGGTCGTAGCGGAGTCGAGGTGAACGCAGGATGCCGGTAGCTATAATTATACCACTTATCTGCAGCACTTATATGTTTTAAACATTCAATTTTTTTTACTTACATATATAATATATTTGTAACTATATACGACTACTTGGTACTTGTTGGTAGTAATAGCGCTGCTTTCTGAGCAAAGAACGTAGGCTCGATTTCGATTATGCTCAGATGAATGTGTGAGCTAAAATGCTAAAATGTTTATCCATATGAAACTTCAGTTGATACTTGTATTTATGTAAAAAATTGTAATTTGAAACATATTTTACTGTTCCTAATTTCAAATAGAATTATCTACTTATGTACGTTACCTAAAATAACAGACACTCTCAAAAACAATTCAGTTTTTTTAAATGATAACTTTTACATTACCATTATGCCATACGGTATGACTAATCTATTCAAAACCCAAGTGCATATTGTGGTCAATATTAAGTTCATCATGTAAGTACTATTAGATACGATTCTCTGTACCTGACCCGGTAATTTAGTGAACGTATATTAAATGCAATTTTACAATCCTGTCATAGGTTACACGCGCAAATTACATAAACAAGAATTGATAAACACAAAGCCTTATGTTAAACTTTAATCATATACAGCAATGAAGAAGAACTGCCTTTCTGTAATTTACAAACTTTGTATAATTTTACGAATCTGTCAGATCGGATACAACCTACATAACAATACACCTATTGATAATGCATAATCTGGTGTTTAAGTTTAAAAATACGCAATGATCGTGAAATGTCTTTCTGTAATTTACGAACTCTGTATTGTGAATGGTAAGGACAGGTGTCTGAGCAAATTTTGAGCACGATATTCGATACTTTACCTGCGAGTGTCTTTTGTAATCTTTTATAAAAAAAATTTTTTTACGTTAGATAACAATTGTTAGGCCTTGCCCTCAAGCTGGATAAAAAATTGCGACACTTTGCAAACTTCTCCGACAGCACACATAAAGACAACATAGTGCAGATAGCTTAATTGCGAATTAAAGGGAAATATTGAAAACTAATAAAAGCCGTTAAAGCCATTATGGAGACATTGGTGAATACCTAAAAAACTTTTATCTGCACATGTTGGTACTGTATAAGTCAAGATCACTCAGCGCGCTTTTAAATGAATTCAGCTGCGATCAATCAATACATTATAGATATTCCATTACGGTACATCGGCTTTTACAAATACAATCTAGTGACCTTCATCAAATTCATTAGAATAGTTGTGCTAAATTGATTGTGATAATGATGAAGCAATATATTTACACTGCTCCATATCCTTCATTCTAACTTTATATTACGATTGAAACATTCGTAAATCTCAATAATTTTTTTTCTTGATTTGATTAATTGGATTCTGCGAATTACAGTGCTTTTTAAAATTCGTCACGGTAGCTAATCCTAAGGATGAAATGGTACACCAATTGTAAACATCACTAGATTCTTACCAATCTCACCGAAACATCTGTTGGTATGTGACAAATTTTTTTGTCGTCGTACCAGTAAGAGCGTAAGACTCACGTAAATATCCATATACTCAATATACTCGACGTTCGTATTTTTTACCTAAGTAGCTTATATTTATTGTATTTTTGTATAACTATTATAATTTACTTTTTGTTCATGTAATCACTTAAAATAAAAAAAAAATATTCATACACTTTCTTTTTTTTATGTTAATAGCCGACAAACGAGCAGACGAGCCACTTGATGGTAAGTGGTCACCGTCGCCCATGGACATCGGCAAGACCAAAGGTAACACTGATGCGTTGTCGGTCAGGAAATGAGAAGAAAGAAGGTACTGGCTCTCAAGCTCCAGCCGGAACACGACGAGTCGTTTGGCGGCTGACTTAAGCAGGAGGGCTTCACGGAAAGTATCGGCTCAATAACTATGATTTTAGGATGATGACAAACGTTAATTTAAATTCAAAATTAGATCCATATTGTGTAATTTTGCTAGAGCCAGTTCATTAAGGCATCGTGTTGGATAGGATGTTTCACAACTCAACCCCGGCAGTCAAGCATAACCTAAGGAGCGGATGATATGTCAGGCAGTAATGTAAGTATTTTTTTTATTTGTTTTATGGAACTAGTAATGTAATTTATGCTCTGGATTAATACTGTAGCAGATGGAAACAATTCAAAGGCACCCTCTTCTAATATTCCGAAGAGTTTCTTCCGCCATCTCTTCTCCCACATATAAAAATACCTTCCGGAAACTGTGGTAGAAGCTTTAAACTTGCTAGTATGATACTACCAACATACTACCAATACTATACTACGAATATACTACCAATATAATACCAATACTATATACTACCAATGAACAAATTATTTTTATGAATGATTTAATTGGTTTATTATTATTTTACATCATTCAGGATCAGTGCTGTATTTCACAGATGCTTGAGATAATTCAGTGAATCGCTAAAATAACCTCATATATACGTCAACTTCAAAAAGAAGGTCCTAATAACAGTTTTAATGACTTTTTTAAGGGTTAGTCAAAAGCATGTAGTTTCTTCCACATCTATTATGTATACGCCAAGTTACCCCAACTGTCTAAAAAACGAAAATATTACTCACGAGCAATCTATGCATTTGATCACTCATCGAGAGAAAAAATGATATTTTTGTTTGAGTAAATATTAATGTTTTTACAATATTTAATTACCTTTAAGGTCGAAAGTTAAGCATACAACATTATAAATCTGTTAATAGCTTAACCTTGCAATGTTTTTCTTTCAATATTCAATACAGCGTATTCATTATAAATAACCAGTTATTTTGAATGCAATGCGTTCTTGAAATTAATAAAGGCTGCAAATAATAAGTTTGTGCACTCATCAAAGATAATAAATTATGTTCTTCCGAGGACAAGGCTACTTTAGATGTATAACAAAAATTATAACGTAAGCGAATTTTATGCCGATTAATATACGTTCTGAACACAATCATTATGCTACTACAACTACTCTGAGTAAATATAACCGTCGTGCATGTCCCGTGATCACTAAGAGCCTTAATTCCTCAGAAACGGGATTTTACCGCTAATTATTATCATTTTTTCATCTTTAAAGTTTAATGTAAATAAGGGCTTAAGTTATAGTTTTCCTCTAGAAAATTTCTCTGTCAAAAATGTATATTGCACACATTTCAAAGTACCTACCTAATTTGTATAGTATAAAATAATTATTTGAGATATGTTTCAAGCATTATAAACAACATGGCCAGTTTTAATTTAACATCTACAAATTTTTTAACAAATTATGAACAATTGAGTTTTAAAGTGCTGTAATAGATTTCTTGAAGAACTATTGTTAAATGACTTTGATTGATGTATATATAGCATAATGCACAATGTAAATTAGTATTTCATATTCAGTTCCGACTTGATGTTGCTCTTCTGTTGGTGCTTCTTTTTGCAACACAATTAATAACTTTACTGCATAGATGTATTTTGAAATTAGCAGTAATATATATTAAATAATTTATTAGCAAAAAAAATATTTATATATTATATCTTTTCTTATACTTGAAATGGCCTCTAAAAAGTGTTTCGTCTGTGCAGCACTGCATAATAATTATCCTCTGTTTAATATATATATATATATATATATATATATATATATACATATGCTCATATATATATATATATATATATATATATTTATCTGTACTAATAGTATTTTGTTGTATATTATCAAGATTATTAAAATAACTTTATTCTTATTTTCACTGTCGAGGCTCTGATGATAAACTTCTCTATGGTATTCTTCTTCTTCTTTGTTGTATACTTGATTTACTAAAGGTCGTGGCCATTCTTGTATGTATTGGTGGCGGAGTTGATCAGCTGCTTCCACGTCAGTCTGTCTTCTGCCTATCTTAGAACATCGGTAACCGGAATCCCTATAATCTCTTTACGTAAAAGAGATTATATTACCTAAAAGAGATAATTGATTTGATAGATATCTGATAGATAATTGGTCTCTAGGTCTGATTTCTACCCATCACAACTCAGTCTCATTTTGGTAACGTAATTCGGATTGGAGACGTTTTTATCTAGCTCGATTCTCGTGAATTTGCTCATTGCACCCTTGACCATTTCATCTTGTCTTCAAATCTCCTAGTTGCATCCACCCGAGTCACTGACCCAACAGATGAAGTCTCTCATTATCTCCAGATTATACAGCAATCCGATCTGCGGTAGCTGGCCACAAGAGTTTGGTTTTTGCCCTATTGATTGAACGTCCAGCCAACCTACTCACGTTCTTCACTCTCTGATGTCCCGAAGAATGTAGTCCTCTGCATATCTGAGGCTGCTGAACTTTTTACCACCAATAGTGATGCATCCATCCCATTCATGTAAAACTCTTCTTATGATGCATCCCTGGCGTACTCTTTTCTCAGCTTTAAATAACCTTGAGATCAAATACTTGATCCTGATCATCGCTTCACCATCTTCGTACAGGTTTGCGATCAATGCTGTAAGATGTGAAGGAGCACCAGGCAAATTGCCTGCACGCAGTCAAATACTTTGGAGTAGTCAATGTAAAGCACATATCCTTTGCTACAAGTTTACTGTTTATTTTGACAAAACCAGCTTGTTCACTTAGTGTTGCCATTGCAGATAGGACTGCAGGCGCCCGTGATTTAGTTATAGTACTAGCGGCCTTGCCAGAATTCTTTCCACCTGAACAATGATGCTAATTTATACATATATGTATGTATATACATAAAAAAGCATGTGTTCATCCGGAATAATGTTGCTTTCAAATGGTATAATAATTTGTCAAAGAGGTGTAGTATTCCGGAGATTGCCTTCTGCATATATAAACAAATTCACAAAATTCGCACTCTCTTTATAAAATTAGTATAGATTATCTTGCTGACATGAGATACGACCCCTACAGTCCGTAAAATCATGTGTTCGTTGAATCTTTCTCGTGGATCGAAACTAGCCAACTGTATTAGGGCCTGTTTATTGTCTCGCCTGTTTATTGTTCTTAAATATTAGCTTATATTTACACTAAAAAAACAATTTGCTAACTCAGCTTGAATGACCACGAATAATGTAGCCGAGTTTTTTACAAAATCCATTTAAGAAGTAAATCAAAAATATCAAATTAATTTATTTCGGTCGAAGCTTACTTTAAGTATGGAGCAATATTTTAAACAAATGAAACTAACTCGTAACAATGTATCTCACGTAACCATAACGTATGGTGTTAAGGTATTTACCTACCTGGCTAGCTTCTCTCCAACCTCCTCCTTGCGTTGTTTCCCCAATGCTGGAGGTCGTGACCTCAATCATGTGATGATTCTCTCCCTAATAGTGTTCCTCCATCTGTTCTGGCTCTCCGCAACGTGCATGGCCTCGTCAACGTTCATGTTGAGGGTGGTGCGGATTTGGTCAGACCAGCGCATATGACCCTCTTGGCCTCTTGCCATCGACTTTGCCTGTGACGATGAGTTTCTGGAGGACGTCACCTGGTTTACGAACTATATGTCCAAATAATTCGAAAATCCTCCACAGGCAGATGTAGGAGAGCCTCGGTTTCTTTTCCATTTTGTGCTCTACGAGAACCGATTTTTGGTCCTGTGCGCTGTCCATGGAATGTCTAATACTTTCCGCCAGCACCACATCGCTAAAGCATCGATGCGTTTGCGATGTTCTGCCTTAAGTGTCCATGTCTCTGCACCGTATAAGAATATGGAGAAAACTAGACTGTTATCAAGTACGATTTTCGTTTTATTGGTGACGTTGCAGTCCTTACATATGTTTTCCAACTGAGACATGGTGCTTTTTGACATCCCTATGCGCCTGAGGATTTTGTCCTCGCATGAACCGTTATTCCTAATGATGGAGCCCAGGTAAATAAAGTTGTTAACGATTTCCAAATTTTATGTCCCACTAAGCTTCAATTTAGACGCGCGGTCCACAACCACTTGATGGTTTTCGAGCGATTTATGGTGAGTCCCAAGTTACTATTGTTGCGTTCTATTGTGTCGAACAGAGAGCATAGTTCGGCTTCATCAGTTGCAAAAAGGATGGCATTGTCGGCATAGCGAAGGTTTGATATCTTAATGCCATTGATGTTTATACCACCTTCCTAGTTCTCGCAGATTTGTCTTATTATGTACTCTCCGTATATATTGAATAGGATGGGGGATAGAATGTATCCTTGTCGCACTCTTTTACCGAACAGGAAGGGTTTGGAGACCGTTGATCCAATGCTTACCGTTCCTTGGCTGTTGAGGTAAAGTCCTTGCAACATCAGTATTAAATGTTTAGGGACTCAAATAGAATAAAGCAATTCCCACAGACGCTTCCAACTCACGCATTCAAAGGCCTTGCTGTAATCAATGAAGCACATCAAGAAGGGCACGTTGAACTCAGTAGCTTTTTTGACCAGTTGTCTAACATTCAGCATTTGTTCACTTGTTTTCTCTAAACTCCTTCTAAAATCAAAAGCGATTCGGTTCCAGTCTAGGAGAGCTCAGTAACAAACGGGATCCCCGCTTTTCCTTGATCAGAAACATACGTGGCTAGTCCAATTGTTGGTTGCCTATTACCGTCATTAAGTAACACGATAGTTTGTTTCAAATTGTAATTATCTATTAAAACACGTAAGGAGGTAGCAGCAGTGTGAAGTATTAATAGAATTATTCTTTTAAGTGATATATCTATGATATGATTTGGTTAATTTTGGCCTCAATGCTCTCTACTTAGCAAACATTGACTTGGCTAGGAATATTTCATGTTCTGAAATAATGTAATTTCGTTTATGTGTAGCTAAAAATAGTTAAGAAATGGTTTTATTATCAATTAATTAATATTTAATTATAATATCGAAAAAAATATAATATAATAACGAAACAATACGATATTTTTTTTGGTAGAAGACCTTACCTGCAATCTTTCATACATATCTATAATAGTTACCAATAACTACCGAAACCTCATTAAAAGAAACTAATAATACTTAATTGTCCAATTCAGAACAACCTGAACATTAAAATGTAAGTTGCACTTAACTGAATTTTAATTACCGCTCGTTGTTGAATGATAATCTTGAACTAAATTTAGCTCAGCCTCTATATGTGCTGCTGTTACATGGCTCTGACCCCACTTTGTTCTCGTTAAGCTGATCACAATCGCTAGAGAAACCGGAGCACGGTAACATCAAGTGGGCGTTGAGGCGGACCTCAATCATGTTCCTATTTTCGTATTGAACTATGCAATGTACGAGTAGACACATGTCTGTACCAATATGGGGCACTAGATAACGTTTTACAATTAAATAACACATAATTCGTTTGTATTTCATATTTTTGAACTTTACATATTTCTATTTTTATTCAGCTGATATAAAGTGACTTATAAACGTTTAAAGATTTTTGAAGAGTAATAAATAAAAAAAAAAACTTTTCTATGCTCCAGCGATTCACATATATGATTCACTCATTCGGTATAATTATATTTTTAAAAACAAAACTGTCCCAAATTATGAATATCCATCTCTTTAAGGAATTTCTTAAGAAATTTCAATTACTAAGACTTAGTTGATGTAAAATTATCTCATTGGCCAACGCTTTGAACAAAATCAGAGATGTACAAAAATAACAGATTAAAGTATTTTAGTTTGTAATTCATGATTGTGAACATAAAAAATATTAGGCATTTTTTTACTTTTAACGGATTTATATAAATCGTTATTAAATCTATGTTATCGATATAATGTACATCATCATCTGCCTTACCTTATCCCATTATCTCTGGTCGGTGCAGTGTGTCATGTCAATAACACAATCCGTCCACTGTTTCCATCCATCCATCGACATTCATATTCATCGCTTTTTTGGTAACATGGTCTTCATTCCTTCTTATCACATTCCCAAACCATTCCAACCTTCTACATATCATTTTATCTATTATAGGCCCTACTTTTACACTACCCCTTATATACACATTCCTGACCATATCCACTCGCGTCACTCCACATATCCATCTCAATATTCGCATGTCGGCAGAGCGGAGACGTTTCTCCTCACGCACTTTAGCCGTCAGCATTCCGAGCTGTACATGATTACTGGTCTTATAACCGACTTGTAAATCTTGCCTTTAATTTTTAGCGGCATTCTCGGGTCGCATATAGATTTGGTTACATGTCTCCACTTCTACCATCCTTCATTGATTCGCTGTTTTATGTACCGATGTACTTCCGCATCATGCTGGAATAACAAACCGAAGTATTTAAAATCAAAGCAGACTGGTATTCCACGTGTATCAATTGTTATTGGGACAGCACCAGAGATACCACCGAAATCACAGAACAAATATTCAGTTTTGATTCTGCTGATTTTCCAAACAACTGTCTCCAGTGTGTGTCGCCAGTCATCAATTTTCCTCTGTAACAATGTCCGCGAATAGATAGATAGATTTGGATTATAAATTGGATAATACTGACACATACACGTAGAACGCTATCCAGGATAAGTTTAGTGCAATATCGATATACCCACTATATAATATATACAAACAATGCTTAGTAGACGAGAGTGGTTACGAAGCATCGCACAAATAGGAGACCGGGGATATAAAATACTTGTTCCTTTTTCGTGACGCATTTTCGTTTCATCGAGTTTCAAATCATAACGATTCGAAAGAAGTTTCACTTCTAAAATACCATCTCTTTAATTTATAATGTTGACGTTTAATTTGATATAGATTGACGCAACATTTCGGTTAAGAAGTGTCGGTAGCGACCACACCAAAGGCTTGGCAAAAGGAAGCGAAGTAATACTGTCATAGACGAATAGATTGATGAAGGGATGGATCTTACGAGGCATATTATATTACAAGGAGCGATTCGTTACCAGGCAACAAATCATCCCAGGATCAGTTCGCAAGCACTAAGTAGAAGAAGCATCAAAGCGCATGAGACCCCGGAGAGTCCTCGTATGCCCCAGGTGAATTCCCAGGAGGCCCCAAACCGTCCCCATTCACCAGAAAAAATATATTATTTTGTCGATTTTTTTTAATTATAATGTCTTTTGGACGGTGTAATGAATGAAACATACTAGTACATAGCATAATAAATACTTATTTGATTATGTATATAACATTGGTATTGGTTTTTTTAGTTGTGAATTTAAACACTGTTCTCACTCATATTGAACTTTATTGGTTCTCAACATTTTTCTTTTACCCAAGGATTATCTACTCAGAGAAAAAAGTTACTTGTTGCGGCAAGCACATGCTGTCTGAAGCGCGGGCTGTCAAACCTGACAGCACCAAAGAGGCGCACTAAAACTAACGGGCAATGGCAATAAACAATCAGCCAATGCCAAATGATATTATATATAGATATAAAACATTGCCGTTCTCTTCGACATCGTAAAGGCGCATGCCCTTGAATTAAAGGCTCAAACAGACTAGGAGGTAATTGAATAAACACTTAGTTTCCATCGCTATTTTATTACAATAATGACTATTCTACAAAATCACAACACCTTTCCTTATGTAGTCATTTGTATTCGTCCTTCTTATATACTCTATAATAATTAATATAAAAAGTATACTCGTACGCATCGCATCGTTAAATATCGAAACGAAACACGAACCATCGCGACATTTCCAACCGGCCTAACATGGCTTGGCTAGCTAACAACTCCAAAAAAAATATTCACGATTGACTTTGAACAAGTGGTAGTTAGACAGGTAGTTATTGGACCTTACAACTTACAAGACACAGCGATCTCCAAGGAGGGAACTGGTGCCGTCACGTCTGTTGTTCAGCAGTGTGCACTACTAATCCTACTTGTCGATCGATATGTATTTAATAACAGATGAAACCAATTACACCCAAATCCGTTAATATATCGATAATTTTAACCACAAGATCCAGGCCTCTTGCGTACTACTTACAGACAAGTGACTGGAAATCTAGAAGGCTAAGAAATAGGATATCGTTAAGCGTTAAACAATAACTCACACTGCTTTGACACTGTTTCTTTTCTTTGAATAGAGTTAAATATTATTATAATAACTAAATGTATGTCATGACTGCTGTTAATATTTAACGTGTTCATTAAACTTGTCCGGACAAAATAGTTAAATAATTATCTCAGTTTATAGCTAAATTATATCTGAAATGAATGGATAAATATTTTTTTAATTGTTAAACCAATTCCATTACTGTTTCTAGGACACTCGGTACATCGACGTGTTAAAGATCCGCTGCGATTAATTTATTAAATCAACCAACCTCGACTTACTTCGGAAGTAGTAATGTGCATCATTAGAATCTGAATAGTGGAGTTGATTTAATGTAAGCAAATTAATCATGATTTGACATCAAGAACCCGAATTCAAATTCTAAAGAGAATATTCTGATTGTATGTATTCTAATATATATATATATATATATATATACATATATCTGTATCAAAACTGTGAAGTTGCGAATCCAATGAACTGAGAATGAATGAATGAATGATGGAATGACATGAATGAATGAAATTATTTCTTTGTTCAAACATGTTCAAATACATATATTATATTTGATGTTATTCTAATAGCTTTCCGACATACTTCAATGGTTACACTAGGGTCCAAATATTTATTGTTAATTATGCTACAATTACAATATTTAAGAATTGGTTAAATTTTTAAATTTACATCATCGTAATGATATGATTGAAAATTACAATGTCGATATTGAAATGTTAACATTAAAGTGTTAATTATAAATTCAATACTAGATTATACTAAAAATGTTGATTAATAGCAGGAAAATATTGGAAAATACTTATGTCAATTTGAAATTAATTTATCATTAAAAAACTCGTTTATGTCATAATGTTGTTTTTGTTGCAAAAAATACTTTTTGAATTGTTTAAGGCTTACATTACAAAGACGCTCTGGCAAGTGATTATAGACTCTTAAAGCTATATACTATGCTTTCGTTTTAAATTGCTTTATTCCCTTTTTTGCTATGAATAACTTATTTCTATGTCTACATCTATTCAATCCAATATCTTCATAAGTCTGAAATATGTTTTTATTTTTTGCAACAAATCCAAAAGATCCGGAATCAACCTTGATGCCCACAGATACAATATTAATGAGGAGTCTCACAGTTTAGCTGAGCAAATCTCCAGATGCGAAAGATTCCTGAATCCATATTTTATCAAACTGAAATTGATTAATTTCATGTCGGCAATAAGAGATGCAGGTTACAGGTTAAGTTACAGACAAAAATTTCTAATTTATTCAAATCTATTTAAGTGTTAGATTTGTTAAGTGCCACCCAATGGTAAATGGCCACTTAGTACTGGATAGTAAAGTACACTAACTAAATAAGGTCTTCTTTCTTAACTTTGTAGAAGACCACATTTTAATTGGTCGGAAACGT
Organism: Megathymus violae; assembly: GCA_003671415.1. Lineage (NCBI taxonomy): Eukaryota > Metazoa > Arthropoda > Insecta > Lepidoptera > Hesperiidae > Megathymus > Megathymus violae. Next base: position 1,278,902 of record PDGT01000041.1, read on the forward strand.
CGATGGGGACAAGGCATTCCAATCCTCCTCATGACAAGTGACGATGCGAAGTGGCATGACACCGATTCTTATCGGTATACAATATTTCTGCGCGTGTACAGTTATGAAATTGTAAACATCTTAATACAATACATCCAATTATAACCGACAATATCAAATATGTATTTAAAGTAACTACGAGTAAGTATGTGTTGTGAAATAGCGATATGTTTTATAAATACAATTCTACAACTCGTACCAATATTTTTGTATATAAAAATTGTTATAGTAGACAGTTTTTTAAACTGTGGAGCGCTGGTAAGAAAAAGTTTGTTTTATTGCTTTTAAACTGATAGAGTACAAGTGCTCACACTTACTTCCTGGTGTTGGTATTCCGGGGTTTGAAAGGATATGAACATATACAAACCAACCAACTAAGGAACTCGGTAAATAAAATAGGTAACATTATGACAGTTCCGTTTATTAACGATATGTTTAATTTAAATATTGCCAATTTAAAAGTAAAGTTAAATGTCTGCATTTGTATAAATGGCACAATACTACTAAACATTTTAAATCCGTTGTATGAACAGCTTCATCGAATAATTGCCTCAAATTAGTTAGAAGAATAAACATTGGCGCCTGGCCTTGTGTATTTATAAACAGGAGGAAGTGCACACTGTTTATAATGACATGATAGGTAGAAACCAAATAGAAAGGTCAGCCAGTTGTTGTCTAAGGTCTGCTTCCGACAAAGTCACTCTCTGGACGAAGTATTTATTTCACAATAATTATTTTAATTTACCCACGTAAAATTTTATCATCATCCCGCTACTGGGCTTAGGTGTGTGATTAATTTGAGATGCCTGAAGGTTGAAGTCCGGCACGCTGGTCAGGCGTGGGTTGAGGCCTTTAAGAACATAGAACACTAAATTTCTTATCAATTTCTTATTGCATATTTTATTTTTTATTTTATTAATATATTCTATTGTTCTTAATATTATTTACATCTAGCATAACTGTTACAAATATAATATTCTTACAGTCATACTAATTAATACTTAATTTATTAACATAATCAGTATTTAATTTTTAAATAAGTTTAACAGTACTCTCAGCATTGAAATTCAAAAGTACATACTTGAAATTAAATGCTTTACATATGACTAAGCACTAACCTTCCTCCAATCAAGGATACTAGCCTTCATAAAAATTTGAAACAGATATTTGTTATGCTCCAAGTTTCTGACTGTTCTTAATCTGACACGTATTTTAAAATCATATTAAAACGCAGTTAGTCATTAGTCTATTCGTACCTTCATGAGATTGCATGAGATTAAAAGTTTACAAGTAGTTTCAAATCTTATCTAGTAAAATCGCTGTGAGATGCGATCAAATTATCAACATCGAGATTTCTGATTGCACACAACTTAATTCACACTTGATACGAATGAGTGATGTGATTACGAGTTCCGTCACGTTGCGTGCCTCACGATTTATACGTGAATCCCTGCACGCTTTACTCATCACGTCAGCGCGCAGCGCCCCCAGCACTACGAATAGATGTTTGAAAACACGTCCTTCGGTTTCCATACAATGTGACTTCATAATATTTTCTTTCTTATACCTTTTGTGCATCTTATAACATTGTTCCACCAATACGTTGCTTCACGATGCCATGACCAAAGTAACGTGACGGAAATTATTAAGTTTCTAATTAACGTTACTGTTTTGAACGATATCAGTTCTTATTCTTACCGAGCCCATGTGATTACCTACCTAATTACTTCTCGAAGTTCTTTTAACCAACATAAATTTAGATACGAAATATCTAATATTCTAGCACAGCATTAGATACGCATTACTTAAAGCACACCCTTATCGTATACTGTCACGAGCTCACTGATTTCCAAAGTTAGGAATCGTGCTGATTTCCGAGCGATATACTTAATGAGACAACGCGAACGAGCGGTGCCAGTAGTGAACGACAAAAGCGACGCCAGATAAGCCTCGCTATGTGAGCCGGCCGCGGCCGCCGGAACCTTGAATACAACCGCGCTCCTTCCCTCGATATAATAATAACCGCTCAGTCCGTCCCGAGCCTTTACCGATACTACACGACCGATATATCCGACGATCTAATACGCGAAACTGGTTCTTATGACTCGCGCTCAGTTCCGAACAATGCAGCCCTCGCGATCGCCCCCCGAGAAGTTTCGGTGTTAGTGATATTACAGTGACAAAAAACACATCCCTAGTTAACATTAACACTGTGACGAATGTGCCAATCAGATGATCTTCGTGCCATATTACATCATAGCTGTTATTTTAACAGAGGTATAACAAGGTGGGTAGAACAGTTGAACCAATCTATTGGCCTGCTAATTTAGTGATAACTGTACATGAGTATGACTAAACAAATATTAACATAAAAACCCGTTTGGATACAGACATTTGCTCTGGTTTCAATTGCGGGCCAATAAAAATAAATATGAAAGGATTTTTTTTGTACAATCGCTACTGTATCTAATAACAGCATCAGCTAGTGAAAAAACATTGAAAAAAAAAACAAGAAATTTGTTACAAAGATTAGATTAACTTTTACTGTGATGTTTCTACTTATAACCAACCACAAAAATAATCAACTAAATAATGTTTATAAAAATGATATACGCTGGAGTTTCTTTCGCTGTTTCTTCTCCATTCCAAGGCTCCTTGTATGATTTTGTGATATCGATATAAATAAATTCCTTGATTTTAGCATACAAACTACTTTAAAACAAATATATCGTGAGAATAATCTGCTATTAATGAATACTGCTGTTGAAACAGATTTTTTAATATAACACTACTATATTCATGTACTAAAACACTTTTTATTTATAATATTTATAAAATATCAATCATCGAATGACGTAAATTTCATCAATTTGAATATTATTTCCCTGTTAACGAACCATATAGTTACGTACAGACGACACAAACACTTTCCTTGAGTCATTTAAAGTTACATTGACAGTTAAATCTCCATTAGAAGACAAGAATATATATATAGTAGGTCGGACTGTAACGCAAACATATTAAAACTTAGGTAATTATGTGACAATGTGTCGTGATCAGTACGAAAATTACAGTTGAGAACATTGCAAGCAAATTTAGACGTTTCTCAAGGATATGTACCATTAATTAAATTACTAGTTCATTCTTAATTACATACATTTACCCTTGACCTAATATCGTAAAAAATGCGATAAACGTATAAATCAGCTGTGGAGATAACACAGTTTCAAAAGACTTATGTTAATGTTCCTTGAATTCAAACTCCTTTGCCTTCCTTCTTTACTTCCTTAAGTCATTAATATATCGAATAATCTTTATCTTGAATATAGCGTAGCGCTCCTGCTACGATACATCGTAGGTTATCGCTACGGACACATTGCTGTACTACAAATTGTCGCTTTAAGGAATTTGAAAGGGCCACATGTGTTAAGGTAAATATCTGCATAATTTATTAGTTTGATTACATTAAGTAGCAAGAAGGTGTATGTATGACTTAACGATTATTCTAAAAGCATTGTGTAAATATCTTTGGAATTGCTCACCTCAGCATACATACGTAAGACCCGTAATTCAAATATTTAATTAAAGAACATTATCTCACTTCCCAGTCTTATGATTTTCGTTTCACACATTCTATCTTTTTATGAACAGTTCTTCCTCTTCATTCTCTGTTTTTTCTACTTATCTACTTGTCTCTCCATTTTCTTCACTTTTCTAAATTGCATGTGTTCGGTTTTGAGATCCGCGTGCCTAACATAGACTACCACTACCATATCATGAGCACACTCTATGCTTTATTAATAAAAAAAAAATCTTTCCTTTATGTGTACCTAATAAAATAAAACTATTATATTTATTTAATTTACACTTCGGAAACAAGTAATTAAAATTACATTGCTCAATATTCCACTTATAAGAAATCATACGATTAGTTTAATTATTATAACTTTTGTTATTAAATATTAAAAAGCCGACAAAAGAGGAATTTCTTTCCTTTTCTCCCAGAAAACTACCCAGTCCTGATTTTTTATGTGTTAGTATAAAACCTTTGTACTCTAATTCTAGAGCAGCCAGTGCGAAGCAGTTAAAAGCTAGCTGTATTGTTATTGGCCTTTGGATGACCTCGCGTGCACGTCACGCTACATCTACCTAGATTCTTGCTTGATGATCTGGCGGAAAATATCAGAAGATTCCGTTTAAATCATTACGAGTACATTCACTTTGGGTGACCTGCGTGTACAGATGCATTAGAGTATTACTTTACCTTCACTCAAATGTTACGAACTGAAACATAATGCTTTACATGTTTTACACATTCTCATGATGTACTCCTTAGAACGAATCGTAACGGTTCCGGCGTTGCGCAAGCCTGCAATGCAAGGTTGACTAGTTGACTACCATGAAGCTGCATACACTTTCGCGAGTTACAACTGAGAAATGCTGCTGGCCTGCGTTAATGTTATAGTTTGTTTCTTATTTTAGTTTTTCTATTGTAACCGGAAACAATAGCAGAATTTAACTAACTGTCATATAGTTGAAAGAACATGTAACCATTCTTTAATCAAGTAAATAGGAACCTCCGACGACCTTGACGAAGGAAATGTTCTTGATTTGATTTCGGACCGGCGCATAAATTAATATTCGGCGGCCCGTCCCAATTTCGGTCGGATTGAAAAACAACTTATATAATATAATAGCCTATGTCCGTCCGAAATAATGTATCTTTCAAATAGTAAAATATTTTTTCAAATAGCTGACGTGGTTCCTGAGATGACCCTCCGCATCTACACAGTCACAAAATTTGCACTCTTTTTATAAAATTAGTATGGACTAGTAGCATACCTTTACTACGTGAGCCAATTAGAAAGTAGTGGGAAACTAAAACATAAAGTTTTTATTGTTGAATCATTTCAAAGAAGTATACACAATGTTTCATGCGCTAACACTTATTTTCGAAACAATTTTTCTACTAGCCCATGTATAATGTTAAGAATTGTAAATTTATCAACTATTTTTTATTTTTGACAAATATTAAAAAAAACAAGTGACAGTACCAAATCATGAGTATAAAAAAGGTGACCTAAAACTTTAGCAACTGTTTTGTCCAAGAAGTCACTTAATTTGAGCGTTGAGTCTGCAGCCGCGTTGTCTGAGTGAGAGGACCTTGCAGTCCAGTGTTTGATCGTGTGTTACTCATAAAAGTAAACCCTTCTGTCAAGTATTTGGCAGTATACTATTTAACATTTATGCTAATTTGATTTCATCTAGTTACTACATGTGTATCCATTCCTTTAAAACCCATTCTTGCGCTTCTTTATTGCTTCATTTAAGTAGGATTTGGAACATCCTGAAACAGCCCAACCTACGATCGATATATTCTTTCTGATTCATATCAATAAATCCAACATTAATTACATGCAATGATTCAATAAACTCTCCGAGACGAGTCTGCTTCAAATTTAGCAATGGAGTCACCACAGACGATATTTATTCTCCTCAATAGAAAATGTTCATGTAAAATTTCGTGAAAGCATCCTATTCCAATATGCAATACGTGCTAATGCTTTTAATAAATAAATCGCATATTCTCTTAAATTTTCTTTTTACTGCTATCACGATTCAAATCACAGCTCATCAAAGGGCGAACACTTCTTTCTTTATCTGTCAATGCTATCGATTGTAAATTCGTTATACCAGTGGTACACGATTAGCATGGCTCTTATCGATAAGTCCCCTATGAAGGTTGTCAAACGACTCGTCCAATTTTAAACGACATTTGTAATCGTATCGAACAAGAATGCTTCCGACGCAAACCCATTTCTCAATGAGATCTGATTTTTTAAATTAACTCTAACTCGGGAAAAAAAGTGAAGGGTTTTTTAAACTGAAACATTCGCATTTGTACTTTTTTATGTTTTTCGGGAATAAATTATTTATTTCAATAAATGAATATGAATGATAAAATAAAATTACAAAATTATAGAAAGTATAAAATTTATTAAATGAGTGTTAAAATGAATAACAATAGTTTTTGGTATAGCTGTGATACTGTGAACGTAACGAGTAGATTTATGAAGCGAAGCTTGTCGAAGGGCTTACTAGTCGTATATAATGGTATCAAAGTAAACTTCTTTGCAACCTACGCTTTGTAATCGGTAGCACAACTGCAGTATGGGTCAATGAAGTGAACTGAGTCGTTTGTGAAATAGTTCAGCAATATGAGTCACCGTTGACTGTACGTAAGTAGTCCTCTTAAAGGATATGGAATACGTTCTGTTATTATGATAAAATTTCGTTTAACTACTCATGTAGAGTAGTTATTGAGATTGAACGCCGCGGTATATATTCATGAAACGCATAAGTTTTAAATACCGATGAAGTATAAAAGGCGTATACAAATAAATAGTATGTAAATAAATAAGGCGGATTAAAAAAATCTAATATGCATAAATATTTTGGTATTTTTCTCAAACTTGCTATTTCTATTAACAAACAGTTCGAAACTATGAACAAACATCTAGTACCGAACTTTCAATTTTAATTCGTATAAATAAAGCAAATTATATTCTGTTACAATATCGTAACAATTGATTTGACAGATTACGACGTTCCAAGTATTAAATTTCTTAAGGATGTTTATATGTTCTGAAACAATATAACGTACACCTGCAAGAACAGCTACTCTTAATAATGACAAAATAATCTAAATCAACATTATCACTTACGGACCTTATAAAGTATGACCAGATATATTACATTACATTAAATAATTAATAACATATACATTAATTAATCCATTCTGAAATACATGAAATTTATGTTACAGAGATTTTTAATTATGCAAATAAAACTGACGTATTTTGTTAGTAAAATGGATGACATTTTATGGAGTTCTTACAGACAAAAAACCGCACAAAAAATATACTCCAACGTAAAAATCCGATGACTACGCCGAGAGGACAAAGCGGCAAATTTCCATTCCGAAAAAATAATAAATATATAACAAGTTACAGTATGCGTTAGTTTCCACTAGCACTTTTAGCACACGTATAACAAAGTAATGCGATCCAATTCATAACAACATGTAGGTATCAAAATTTCCGCGGTACGAACCTTGGATTGTTTAGCACGCTAGTGCTATGCACTACGAGACGAAATTAAAGTTCTTCACTGACTTCTTACGATTAACTTACAGCCTGGTACTATTTTGTAAATATTCTAAACTTTCTTTATAAATGAAATTGTAAGTACTTTTTCATTAAAAATAAAATTTTCTATTTTATTATATTATGTATGGTATTGTTATCATTATCATTATAGAAAAAATGGTTGGTTTCCTAAAATAGGACTAAGTATCGGAAGGTACTTAAGGCTACAGTCACTAAACTAGTAAGGATTTTACCAATCTTTACACTTTTATCATTAAATAAAATTTATGAAAAGATAAGCACGTTTCGACGCGATGCTATGCCCCAACAAGCTGTTGAGGCTGCTCATTTAATATCGGGCGGAATTTGTCACCTTTCGGACGTGGGGCCTGAAGGTGAGCCTGGAGTCTAGCGTCACACCCAAGTATTTGACTGTGGGCTTCCAGGAGACAGGGGTGCCTAATAAACGGATATAGGGATCATCGAGTCCACGTCTGGAAACATACCGCAGAGCTCTTCTCCGCATTAATCTCGATGCGCCATTTGGAGAACCAGTTTCCTAGCTCATTAACTGAGTGTTGGAGTCTGGTGAGGACTGAATCTAACCTCTGACCCAGGAAATAGAGGACAGTGTCGTCAGCGAATAGTGAGACTTGCACACCATTGACGGGGATGGGTATATCGTTAACGTACGATATAAATAGTAAGAGAGCGAGCACAGAGCCCTGTGGAGATAGAGGTGGGTTATGGGGTTTGGCGCTTACTCGGAAGACTCTCGCCACCTTGTAGAACGCTTGATGAGAGGGAGTGATTCCCTCCATGAGGGAGTCCCTCACTTCAGCAAGAAGTGTTCAAACTCGACGCTGAAGGGCGTTAGCTCGTTTTCTATATGTTGGGGTGGGGTAGAGTGCGGCCCTTCTAAGGGCTGCATTCTTGACTTTGATGAGATTCCTGACATCGAGTGGTAGCTTTCATTTAGGCACCTCGACTACACGCTCGTTGTCGTGGAGAGATGACTGGACTAGACGAGTCAGGGAACTGACCGCTACGTCTATCTTTTCCGTGCTAAAGAAGTAGTCGGAGCAGATAGCGAGAGGTGAATCGGAGGCATCAAGGCCTGCGATGAACGATTTTCTATAGCCTTCCCAGTTGAAGGTTTTAGAAGAAGTGGACGGGGCAGTGGCATAAGGCCCGAGTTTAAGGACGCCCGGACGATGATCCTAGCCTAAGTAGTCGAGAGTTTCGATCGCCCTTAGGTTAAGGGCGACTCCTTTGACTAGGCCACGACCCTTCGCACAGCAGACAAGGTTACTTCCAATATGGCTACAGAATTGCCTATAAATAGAGAGTATTGTCATCTAAATATATTGTGGCTTATATAAAAGATTATTCAATAGTATTTCAACGTTTATATAAGCTTTATAATTATTTAAGCAATGCTTTGTAATTTATTTTTTGATAAGGAAAATGTTCTTCAAAATTACTTGCGGTAACCGAAAACGGTTGCATATAAATGTAATGTAAGTCAAGAAACAATCTTAATTCATTCAAATTTGGGAAAGTGAATTGAGTGAAGTATATAAGCAAACATAAGTCGAGTATTGCGTTGTGTTACTCTACCTGAGCAATAATGAAGTAATTTCGAACCGTAACGGTACTTCCAATGAATAATAAATCCTGTAAGATAATTATAAGAATCTGTCGCAAAGGTCAAATCCTGGAGAACCCATCAAATCTTGCTCCAAACAAAAGTTGATTGAAATAAAGGTACTGGTGACTGTTTAGTGAACTTGTTCTAGTATACACTGTAGCTTCCTGAAATCATAGCACATAATTACTGCAGAAATGTATTGTAATCAATTGCAAACGACACGTTCTAGGCGACTGGTCACCAGGACAACGGTCGAGCACATACCGCACAAAAGACTGCCGCCAAATGTGACGAACTGCGATTAAATAATCTCCGTCACCCATTGTACTTTCCAAAGCTATAATATCTATAACTGATTTTCAATTTTTTTTATTCTTGTTACGAAAAACTCTACTCCGATGAGGCATTGAAAACCGCTTCCAAACATTCATTCTGTTTCCCAAAATTTTTTGGACAATTAACTTCCCTTAAAAATGGAGGGCATCGTAAGCAACGGTGCATGCTTTGATGAAACAAAATTATTATTTCCGAAAAAAAATATTTTATCGATATAAAACAGAAATACTACTTTAGAGTAGGAGCTTAATTATATCTTAAGATGATAAATATCATAAATGTTGTTGAAACGGCAAAGTTATCTACAGTATGTCTATTTTATTAAGAGCTATCATGGAAATATAAGGGAACTCAAAGATCTCTGGGGACATTAATAACATAGATGGAAAGTACAACAGTTCTATTACACACCCGGTCACAAAGACATAAACCGACATGACTTACAAAGCCCTGCAAGCTAACACCGACGCGCACTTTACAATTCATTTAAAATTATGAATCGATCAAATTAACTTTTACAATTGAACTAAGTGTTGCCGCACAGTTAAGCCCACGCTTCCCCTCCGCCGCATAATATTAATTACAGAGACGTTATCTGTTCAAGCGGGCTGGAATTCTCTTAATTCTCTTAATGCAGCTATCTAACTCAAATATCTAATTACTGGGCCTTGGCTCGAATACCGAGTGTCCGTTGTTTTTGTGCCAGGCTGTCATTTGAGAAGGTTGCAACGAAGCGCTACTCAATGCAAACTTGTTACAGCGACTAGCCCAACGTTAATGTCAGCGGCAGTCACTTGAAAAATTACCCGCGCACAATAGAGGACGATGATCCATTTACATCCGTCTGTCTACATGATTTATTGTATCACTAGTAAATGTAGTGTAAGTAGAGATGATGAAGTGTAGTCACTATCAATTTATCATTGAGCAACGCCTGACAAACAAGTACTTAGAGTTAATTCGATATGGTCAGATGAGTTACAAATAAAACCAGTCGTAGGATCGATGTAACATTAATACGTGAAATGGATTCAATAACCAGTAACAGACCAGCCACCAGATAATTTAAAAACTCATTCACGAACATTTACAATTCATACAAGTATAATTATACAAATAAAAAGGCATACGTTTACAGAGCTGTTTGTTTTCTTTCAACGGTTAGGCTCATAATTGAAAAATATAAAATTAATTTCTCAAAGAAATAATTAAAAAATCTAGCGTTGTGGAACTATTGTAGCTTGTCATTTTTAGCGTTAATGACACTTTCTTTCCTGTGATCGTTTTGTATTATAATCTATATCTATTACTTATAACTGTAAAAGGGGTCGAATTTGTACATAGAATGGTGCTGGTACATGATATTTGGTATTTTAGTGGCCTATATTACGGGTCATAATCTAGGATTCTTTATATACTAGATAGTTGATAGGATATAAAAACTAATACATAAATTCTGTAAAGAGGGCAATAAATAAAATTTTGACTACCTAATTAATATGTTTCTGATTCACAGAACTAGAAAAACCCATTCCTAAAGCAACCTAAACCTAAGACTAGGTTTTCTGAAGTGAAGCGAGGGCGGCTTACTACTTGACTATAAATTTTGTCCAAGTTTCTTAGTTTTGAAATCAAATATATAAATTTTGTAATTGACATATTGATCACAAAGATTTGTTCAACTGTCAAAGTATAAATAGAACAATTAATCATTAATTTTTCTATTATCCGATAACTCTATTTAAAAAAATATAATCAGGTAACTTTTGGATTACGTGATATATTTACAATATAATTAAAGTGTAGTAAAAACATGTTAGAAGTTATACTGATCCATCGCGGTTTGTGTCGTGGCAAAAGTCGCAAACGTAGATCGGACCTAGCGTTATTTCGGCAGGGCTGTCACATGATTATAAAATAAAGGAGTGCTGGTGGAATGTGTAATTTTAAAATACGTTTACATTAATTATTATTCTATTCCCGGATTGCTATTCCCGGAACGCTAATCAATTTCTAAGAACGTCTCACCCCACACACCTCACGCTATAGACTTGTCTGGAAGTTTCCGTTGGCCGCGTGTATGGAACAGTTTGTTCGGCTGCGTTACAATGATGCGTGATGATAATCCGTTTTAATAGTAAAACGGAAAATGTTATGTTCCAAGCATCAGTATTGGTACGTAGCACGGCATATGCAACAGATGGTGTACAGCGAACAAGGTCAAGATCCGAGCGATCAAACGGAACAGTTATGTAAGCGAGCAGCGGCCAGCCCACGCCGGCGCTTATCTACAATTCCACACATAACACTGAACTCCTTCCTAATTTATCACGCGCTATCCGCAACGTTGCACGACGGAACAAGTTTTTGCGTTTGAGACAGGTTGTCAATGACTTTCACTCAGATCACAGATTCTCAAACATAATTCACTCACCGCCTTTGAGAATCAAGTTTTCCAGTGTAGTTAATCCCAGAGTCGGTCTTAAATTCTTCAACTGCCCACAAAGGGTATTGTGACGATATACTTTTTTGGGTTGAAACATAAACTTTCAGTTATTGTATACTTCATATGCTAGAATGAATTCATTAATTATTATTACTCTTATGATTACGTTTCATATAGCACCAAAGAAATTCTTAAAAAAAAAAAATATTCAACTTTTTCGCTTCTGACATTCGCCAACGTCCACGATGGAACATGATCGCACACTCCGTTCGAGGGGGCCGAGTTAGATTATAGACTGTCAGACGCACACTCAGCCGAATATAATACTTTATTGATAGATACAGTAGAACCGTAAACAATAGTTGTTAGAATTTTTGTCTGTGCGTTTGTGCCCACTAATCTCAGGAACGGGTTAACCGATTTCGTTATGGTTATCACTAACATGTTACAGTGAGCAAGCATCACTTAATATTTCAAATTCATTCCATTTCAATCTGCCCATAAATAAAAAAGTTATGTATATAATGTGCACAGAGGTAAATAAAATACACACAGATCTCGTTGACCGAGGTAATTATGCAGGGATAACTATTTTTGTCAAGAAAATAGAAATAAATGATTCCTGTGGTATTTAGAAATGTAATTTACATTACATTCACTTGCATTACAAAGAACATATGATTATAATTTATTTATATATTTTTTTATTTTTCACGAGCGCTGATAACCTATTGTGGTAAACAAGTAGGTAAAAGGAGACCAAATTCTTCATTACGTATATCTTTGACAGCGTTAACCATCGAGTTAGCTATGCTACTTTTTGTTTCAATAATCATGAAAACCAATAAACCAAACCACGCAATATGCACGTGTTTTCTGCGTTTACATTATGTCATAACTGATAATACGAAGTTGTTATGTTTTACGATATTGACAAAGTACGTTGACCATCGATACATAATCATCACTGAGTGCCGATAAGGTTACGCAATAAGAGGCACGTTCTCCGATCAGTTGGACTGATGTCTGCAAGAGAAATGTTGACTTTCGATGATCCAGAACAGGTCACAGTAGTCGGAATAGTGACTACAACCCTTTATACTATTAATTCACACGATATCGGATCCCACTTAAATACATCAAGTAGTATTAATGTTGTTATTCCATCCATTATTTTTATCTGTTGAATAATCACTTCCTCGTGCCAGTATTTATTGGCAAATATTCATTTTATGCAGAATGCATTTTTATATTTATTCAGATATGTAATTATTGTGCCCTTGAATTAAAAATAACATACGATTAAAATTTACATTTTTCACGAGCGTTCATAACGGATTTCGATAAACATGCAAGTAAAAGAAGACTAAATACCTTATTGCGTATCGCTTTTGATAGCGCTGACCATCGAACAGGGGTGATCGATCAATATACTATGTGACGACTGGTTTGTTTATGAAACTAGGTAATGCCTTAAAACAAAATACTCATTATCGAATGGCCCTCGAATTTGGCATCTTGTGTAACCATAACAAAACAGATTGTCATACTGCATGGACCATAATTGTAACTTCGTTTTGACATCGGCCCTAGGCAACCGCATTGCGTAAAGTTTTATTCGTCTATTAATCAGTTTCACGGAAAATATTTCACGGTATGTACGGTTTGTACGTATTCGTTTCAATTAATATTACAAGTATAAGTTAAATTAATGTATATCTGTATATTAGTACGTAAATATATATGTATGTGTATAAATTTTGTTTTCGTTTATTTATGTAAATATTGTAACGAGTCCCTAAACCGTGTACCCTACCACTTTCAGGCTTCTTTCTACAATTCTACCCAAAGATTGTCTGGTAGAGATCACTGTGATAGCGATGAGACCGCCTTTTGTGTAAATGCATTGTGTAAATGTCTTTTATGTTATAATTTCCTGTGTGTACACAATATTTGTATTTAATAGTTATAATGATGTCATAATGGTTTAAATTGAAAAAAAATACAAAATTAAAAGAATAACTGTAATAAATTAAAAAACTTTTAGGTATTATTTTGTTATTGGCACTTTGATATGTTTTGTATAAAACAGTCCTAAATACAGTTGCTGAATGGAACGCGGCAGTAACCGGGTTATGGTCGCGCCATCGCTAGGACTCTACACTGCGACCATCTGCGACACATATACATATATATTTTCAAATCGTTCTAGTATACTACTTCACAAGTAATCAATATTACGCATAAACATAATAAGACATTATTGACGCATGTTGTACAAGGGTTTTATATTTAAAGGTAATGTGACACATACAATCGTCATATTAAGGTTAACGGGCCAGCAGGCTATGTGAAGGCAACACATTTTATAACTCATAAATAACCATTACGCATAACTTATTAACATTGTTGATGTTTAAAACGGAAATCCAGTCAGCATGGAAATATAATTAGACATATTGATGTATTATATTTATAATACTGCTACATGTCAGGATCCGCAGGTTCTTGTAATGCTACAATAGTTCCGCAGACTTTATTTTACTTCCGCAGTCGCAGTTGCAATCGTATGTAGATCGCAGGTCGATTTCGCTTCGTAGTGGGAGATCTCTTCAGTATCGTATTCGGGAACAGAAAGCTCTGTGTGTGCAAATTAATTTTACAATGCCTCAACTCACAGTTATAAATGAAAAGATATACAGTGCTTCAAAATAAGATTAATATCTTCAATTTGTCTAATGTGTTATATCTTTACCCCAGTTTAAAACTTTGTATTACCAAATATTCAAGTCGTCTGTATTTATATACAGCCATTTTCCAATTTAAAACTTAACTCTTTCTAATTTATCCTTATAAGAGAATATGTTTTTTTAGCAACGATGCATTAATCTCAAGTTTTATCATTATTAATTTAACATGTGTTTTTAACTTAATTTAATACCGATTATTCCTAATACTGAATAAAATATTAGAAGCACGTTCCTTGAAACATTTACGGAGTCATCAACATAACAATGAACAAGGTCAGACGAGCTGCATACAACATCCTCCTCTTTGGATACCCTCATTGTACGGTCGTTGAAGGATCGACAAAGGATGTTGACTCATCTAAATCTAATATGGATGGAATGTTTTGGATTTTCCGTGTACCCACATTGTATTCAATATTTATATTACTTACATTTTTCCGTATCAATAATTGTTGACTCTTCTCCTAATAATAATAATGTAACATCTAAACGAATTGACCGAATTCACACTTTGTTTTCTTGAAATTATGATTCATATTTACACTAACATCAAATTCCACGACAATCTGGCGATTTGACGATCAGTCAATTCCAGAGAGGCATCTTATTATTCAGTATTTTTCGTCCTCTCTGTACAATCTTGAGGTATTTTTCCGTGTTTCATAGCTGATGAATCAATTTAATCAATATCATGTGATATATCGAACTCATAGTTAGATAGGACTGGAGTTACTGCTTTATCTTTACAACGTAGCATCGTAATGTTATACACTCTCTGACCCTAACAGACCCAAATACTTTGTTTTTCTAAATTATTGCAAACTATGTAGATCCCAAATAAAACTAGTATAATAAACCAAAACATTCTGTAAGTTGACCCTGACTTGTCTATGGACGCCCTTGTTAACTCCCACGGGTACCTGAGGTCATCCGACCCTGTATCCGGTGGCCTCAGCCGCACAGCCAACGACCTATCGCTGCTTCCGGGTAGACATAAAAAGGCCGCACGTAAATTAAGGTATAATGTTTTCTATAATTGATTGAAGGTTTATTTTTGATTATTTGTTTACGTTCAACGTTTTAATTTTTTTACTTCTGCTGGTTAATCCTGCCGGATTCATTTTCTTTTTTATTGGTGTTTTATGGAATTTCTATAGACTCATCTGTCTTTAATTCTTTTTATCTACTTTTTAGGTATTTTCATGGGATTTCAATCATTTCGTCTACTTTTTTTAGTACTTATATGAAGTTCAAATGAATCTGGATTGGTATTTGTTATGGCTTTCAGGAAGTTTGCGGTAGATAACAGTCGTGACGTGATTGAGTCAATATATTTATAACACATAATATATTTATAATAATAGTAATATATTTATAGACTTCATATACTATTTTAAGGCCTTTTCTGTTATCGGTAACACGGAATAGAAATAAAGAGTTTTTTAATTTAGCGGAGACACATCCGTCACTTGTGCCCAGAAAAAAACCAAATGGATCGAGTTATTGGCCGAATGTTTTTCCACGTAACCCATGATGTCCAACCTTGAACTGACATGTGATATTAATCTTTGTATTGGCTAACGTCTGCCGTGGGCTTAAACATGTCAAATTGATTAATTAATTTGACATACACACAAGTGAAGGACAAATTTTGTCACATTTATTTTTAAAGGTACAAAAGCAAGGTAATTAGATGATTTGACGCAAAATTAGTGCTTTGTTATTTACTATACAGCTTTCGGTGAATGAACCTTTTATTTACTTCAACTGACATCTAATTTATCCTTTTTAATAACGTCGCTGGATTAATCAAGACTGATTTATTGCATTAACATACAAGATACATTCGATAATCGCTTGAGAGATTACATACAGAATTTACCTAATGTTACATGTATCTTTGTAACATGTACATGTGTAACATGTTGCACCACAACAACCCATCCGGTGATATTCATCAATTTTTTAGTGATTGAATCTTGCTAATTACTTGAGATTTTTCTACAAATTTTGTGCAGTAGTATTATTACTCATGTACATACTTTAAATTTGTATAAAATCTTCATCCAAGCTTATTTACACTCAATATGCGAAGAAGTACATGGGTTATATATTTAATATCAAAATAGCAAAAATGTTTAATTAATTGACAAATAATAATTTTATTTCTGTGTACTCATTACATTTCTTGTTTTATACATGATTTTAGTGAAAGTTCTTTGTAATAATTGTATCAATGTCAAAAAGATTTGTGTTTAAATAGTTGAATGATAGGTAGGTCCTACTCATGAAAATAAAAACCATACAAACTTGTTTCAATATCCAATTCTTGAGGCAGCAGGTTTAATGGAATGTTCTAGACTGTCGAAGTAAGATCTACGTTACTTGTGTTTAAATTTGGCCGGTGGATCTTAAGCAAGTTTCTGCAACTATATGTAGTAAACATTTCGAGCAATCATTAATGTGAAGCAAAAATTGCAAAACAGACTTGTGAAGAATTTTCTAGCTCAGCATTTTAATCATCTAAGTAGGTGACCAAGCACTTATATTTGTAAGTATAAATAAATATATGCATACACACTCAAACCCCGAACTAGGAAAGCCTGCCTCAGTTGATGTAGGCTAAGAATGAATTAACAACCGTAAAAAAAAACAACAGAATCCGGAACTTCTAACTCGATATACTAGGTTACCAATTGGACTACATGGTTGTCAATAAAAACATAAAAGAGATGTTATGGATATGAAATTTCGGAACTGGTTATGGATATGGATATATGAATAACATTTTACGGTTTCGGTTAAAGTTACGGATATGAAATTATTTCGGGTTATCCCATTTTTTTTGCGGATAACATGATTTAGGACCTTTAAAAATATATTATGTATTTACAAGGTAACATTTTGACTTTCGAGGTATTATTTAGTATTGTAATCATAGAAAAAAAAAACTTAAAAATTAAATAATAAAATATATGCATATGCACAGACAACAAAAACGCGTCATAACATGTTCAAGTTCAAAGTCAGCCACTATCCGAAATTATTCGAAACTTTGTTATCGGATTCGGTTACGGGTTTGGATATATTTTTATTTCGAATATCCGGTAGTTTCAATTACGGTTACATGGCTCCATAACATCCCTGCAATATAATTTGACGAATAAAATAAAATCATATATATATTTAAATATGAATAACTTCCGTCTAAATATATAATTTGTTGATAACTTCACTAAGAAACGCAAACGCTATCCCATTATAGCAGAGCATGAACCTTTGTTCAAGGTAATGCTGTACTGTTCTACTGTGTATTTGCGTGTATATTGAGGAATGCGTGCGTGCGTTGGTGCGTGCATGCGAGCGTGCGTGTGACTATCACTAACAGACATACATATATTAACTTAAAAACTATTAAAGCTATCAGCATGGAGCTTCGACCATTACACGAACAACTATTTGAAAATGATTTTAGAATAGCTACGACTATCTATCTTTTTTTTTACACTTAAAAGTTCTGTTTACACACTTAAAAGAGAGAGCGCGAATTTTATTAGTATGTGTATAAATATTATTATATGTTTAAGGTAATCTCCGGAACCACGGCACCTTTATGAAAAATTCTTTAACAATTTGAAAGGTAAAAATTAATTAACAAGTTTTGTCGTGCCTCCGGCCGCGGTATTGTATTTCTGTATAACCGTACGAAGCGCGTAAAGTGCTCCACATACCGCTGGTCTTATTCACTAGCTCAAGATCACACTTCACACTATAAAGAGTGTAATGCATAGTATTTCAATACGACATCGTATTAGTAATAATGAAATCTGTAAGTTATCAACATAATTTCTACAGATAGTAAGCTGAATTTTCATGGTCATCTTCATTTTAAGGACTGATAATTAATGGGGATTTCAAATCAGAGGGCCTAACATACAGGTTTCAAAACATAAATTATGTATAATGCATACAATGGGACCATATCCACTAAACTTTTACGAGTAGTTATAATTTCAGATCATGCAAATTCGTAACTGTACACTTTAAAAAAAACTAAACTTTTTTTAAAACGAAAAACTAAATTTGTCTCGGGTTAAATCGGGTCGATCCATTCTTCCGTGGCGACGTGAAAGAAGGACAAACAAACATTGATCATTTCATCATATTGATTTTTTCTGTCGAAAAATTATGGTGTGGTTACAACCGTTCATATGCTTGAAGGTTTGAAATGGTTATTTAGACATGACACGCCCCTATGTGACATATTTTTAAAAATAAAATTTATTTGAAAATAGAACTTAGTAAGCTATTTGCTCAATTTAAAAAAAATTACGATTCAAGTCGTTTAGCCTAATATTGGCTTTTATTGGAAAATCTAGTGTTGAAACCCTAACTCATCGACCTTATAGGCATGACATTTTGAAAAGATGTATAATAAATAGTAGTAATATTCTGAATATTTTCTCTTTATTTCAAACTTATTTGAGTGACCTAAATAAATTTACAAGTCAAACTTCCCTTAACCGAAAATTGCATCCGAAACTTTTTGACACCATAAAACGGTTTGAAACTACATGAAACCAAAAAAAGGCTGCTCAGGAACGTATTAAAACGCTATCATCGATATAAATAAACGACGGGTAGGTCACGATACCTGGCTGGGTTTTTATTTGTTCTTCGGGTTGGAGTAGAAAAAATTAAATACTTTTAAGATTACTTCCGACAATTACGACAATTTGCGGTAAATTTATGTCAAGATCGTTCAGCGCAGGCTACAATATTATAGACGAAATTAAATCTCAATCTATATATCTGTATAAAGTAAGTAGGCATCAGTATTGTTTTACTTCTTCCTCTTTATATATGGAATTTATATACGATTACTTTATATTGATATCCTCAACCAACATGTGTAATATACCGAACATTGGAATTCACACTGTCACACATAATATTGTAGCTCAGTAATTATCGCGAAGTCTATTTGCAATGGTAATAACCTACTTGCGTAATTACGTGAAATATATGTGACATTGGGTCGTGCAAACATTTATGTTCGTTAAGTCTGTACTTCCAACACAAACACAACAAACACTTGTATAACTTACCAACAACTTTCCATGAACGCATGCCATCGTCTAATACTGCGTGATCTCCATCTATACTAATAAATAAAATTGGAGTGTCTGTTTCTAATATTAAAATAACCGCTTTTTACTACCTGTACATATACCAAAATAACATTTTTTACAATTTTAGTCTGTCTGTCTGTTTGTTCCGGCTAATCTCTGAAACAGCTGGACCGATTTTGTCGGGACTTTCACTGGCAGGTAGCTGATATAATAAGGAGTAACTTAGGCTACTTTTATTTCTACTAAATAACTTTTTATTATATTCTACGCGGACGAAGTCGCGGGCACAGCTAGTTATTTATATAAAGGATTTAATGTATATATAAAATTAAAATTTTATACACTTAAATAATAAAAAATTGACAGAATATTTTGACATTAGCTTTACGCAAATCAAAACTTTTTATATAAAATATTTATACGACCACCCCATAGCTCAGTTGGTAGTGACCCTGCCTGCTGATCGAGGGGTCCCGGGATCGATCCCGGCCGGGGCAGGCATTTATGTGACAGATAAATATTTGTTCTCGGGCCATGGGTATTTCTAACGTCATATTTGTATATTTCCATGCCACCCGCAACACAGGGAATCCTAATGCGGAGTTGTGAGTGTGTAAACGTTTATTTTTATTTATCTTATATATTTAGGATTTTAAAAAAATAGACAAGCTTTTAGATAATCAAATATATTGTTAATAGAACAAAATTTAAAATACTTAATACCGGTTAAGTAATGAATGAACTACCGCCACATTAATTAGAATATTACGATGGAACGATGGAACAAGAAGATACGATAAAATACTTTAAGAGATTTAATCGTTTAACGCTCCAGTAGCATTAACGTCACAGATTGATTGACAGAATTTAATCCGTTTTGGGATTGTGAAAAACGGATTATGAATCATGTTAAAATTAAATTTCCGTGTGAATTGAAATATTTTGTTCCCATAACACTGTAAATAATTTGAGATTAGAAATCTTAACATATTTTTAATACTTTAGTGATTAATGAATTGATTTATTCATAAAATTTGGTAATGTATCCGTCTCTTTTAAGCGCAACGTCCAAGATTTATATGACGATCATATATTCAATCTATTTGTACAATCAACAAAAAAAACATTTATATTTTTAAATCTTTGGGTTAAATCGCTTTTCAATTATTTGATGCATAGCCTACTAAAAAGTAGCAGCTTGCGTTTACTCTAACGAGAATTTAAGGCCACGATAAACGCCCCAAATTCGCAACCTTTTTGCAGTGTTCGGACTCCATCTATCTTTCAGTCACCGCAAACCTCCTCGTTCTTAGTGCAACCTAATGACCTACACGCCAGAACCCCTTCTGTGGAAGACCTCGGGACTGTACTTACCCAGTATAATCAACGGTACTATGGTATGATTGCAAAATTTTCTACCTGTCCCTGGCTACCACCCACTTTTTAAAATCAACAGTGAAATGTTTTTACGGTATTCCGTTACTTGTAGAATATCGGTACTAAGAAGTTCCTTCGATTCATTGTCGGCTGTCAAGTTTGCTTTGTTGTCACAGATATGACATCTAACCATCAAGCCCCTTTCTCGGTTAACTAAAAATACCCTGATGTTCAAATTACTGTTAATCCTTATCGTTTTAACATAAATATATATATATATATATATATATATATATATTATGAATGAATAAATATTACTTTAGCTTTACCACTTCATGAAACAGATCATAATCTTTCAATATTTGCAGCATTTGAGTGAAACTTTGATAATGGACCCAAAACAATATTAATAGATATTAAACTGCTTTTAAATGTTTACTTATGCAACTCTCAGGATAAGGCCTTTTCAGTTTCACAGGACGTTGCAATGAGTATTCAAACATAAGGATCACGACGTTCTTGTGTTGTTCACATTTATATTCGCAAAGATTAATGCGTTGACATTATACATACCAAGTTTTAAACAACAATAGCACTTTGGAAAAGCTTACTTGTAATCGTAAATACGTTGTGTGAATAAGAAACGTCATTATGAGTACAATATCGTGACGAGATACTGATGTCATTCGAAATGAAATATTGAATGTACTTACTTTACTATATAAGAGTACACTACACTGATTACACCAGTAATGGATATTTTTATATTTTGAACATTTAGAAGTGAAATAGATTGTCAGTCCCTATAATATAAAAAAGGTTGGATATAGTAAAAAAAATATATGCTTATTAATTTAACTAATGAAATCTTTACCGTCATCCGGAATGAAATTGTAGTATTCATCCGATATAAAAGCTATAATTTGCTTACAAATTAATAAACATTCACTTCGTTAAATAAGATTTATTAACTTGCCGGCAATTTACAGCAAAGTCACAGATTAAGATTAAATAAAGAAATTAATTAATTAATTGTATAAACTAGTGTTGCAAACATATATACAGTATTTTTAATTTAAGGGTAATACATATACCTTGTATAATTATGTCATTGTACACTAATCACGAATCAACACTTATATATATTGTAAATAATTTAAGGCTAATATTGTTCCAAAAAGTCCATCAACAAAACCAAAACCACTCTCATAAAGTTTGATAATAACAGCTCCTTGACAACTTACGTCTGTTTAAAGGTGCTGGTTGCAGGTGCACATTCCAAGCACGAAGATCATTAGATAACCTATTCGCATTTAATGTCGTGGCGATCAATAAGTTTGTTTCGCAAATAATAAACCAACGAACGATTATTGATAATAACCACGGCTGTAAAGCTATATAATAGCAGCTTACAAAATGCAACAAGCTGCAAGAATGTGCTCGTACCTTGAACGGTGGCGTAGTGTAGTGATTTTAGCGAAGTATTAAGGATCCCTTCTACCCATGTTAAAGCTATTACAACTAGGATTTCTTTCCTTTTAATAACAGGTTATAGATAAATAGATACATGTATTTTGATCTTTTCTGTTCCGTATTGTTTATATTATATTTTATTTTTATTATCATTATCCGACAAAATACCATTGAAAACCGATATGACGTGAGTTACAAATGGTTGGAGACTTATGCCGCAAATTTTTTTGCTGGCTGCATAAACAGAAATTTGTAACCTTAAAAAACTTCTCTTCCAATATTAACAGTATCAAAGCAAACATTAATCATGCACGCTATATACTCTGTAGTAAGTGAATGTAATAGTAAACAACAGTATAGAGTAGTTTATAGTATGTAGCAGCTGTGTAATGTACCTCTTAAAACATTAATAACTAATCTACCCCCAGCTATCGTTATAACGCAGCTACACGTATTGAAGACAATGTAACTGCGTTATAACGATAGCTGGGGGTAGATTAGTTATTAATGTTTTAAGAGGTACATTACACAGCTGCTACAAGTATATTTATTAAATGACACAAAAGAACACATTGCATAAAAAATTCAATATTAGAAGCATTTATCTTAATTTAACATATAAAAATAATATAAATAAAAGAAATCTAAGAATTTTTTTCCATGTAGATAAGTTGCTAGCAAATGTTATTCGACACCAAGAGGTTCCTATGCTAACAAAAAGTATGATTAAAAACCTAACGAGCTTCAATTATGCCATTAGGAAGTTTCTTATGTAAAGAAATCATCATTATTCTTCTTATTTGATTTATTTTACTGACTCGTGATATCACCATCAAAGAAATGAATAAAGACGTCTTCCTTAATCCTCATTAAACTTAAAAGGAGGTGTGCCATGCTTTGTTGGACCAACAAAGAAAGAGAAAGTTTCACTGACTATGCGTTGGCCAAAAGAGGACGATTTTAAGGAGGTCTGATAATCTAATAAAAACAGCTCAGAGCTTTAAATTCAGAAGATTCAGAACAGCTTGTAAAGGTTGCAATAAGAACCATTAACATTTGTCCGGTTATGGACTTCATAAGTCTATTACATATAAAGGTTACACGAATATGTGCGCATTATGAACACTCTGGTTGATTCGAGAAAACCTAAACAATTTCTGTTGTCACTTACTCATCTAGCTGTAATAGGCCTTTTTACAAGGCCAATCGAATTATTTCATAAATTATATATTGTTTATATCACTGAAACAGAACTGGTATTTGAAAAAACAATCAATAATTCCAAAGATTGTATCGGCTTAAAACTTTACAAGGTTATGTAAACCATGTTGGCTTTTATTCCGACATTATAGGCGGTAGATAACTGTTAGTTCTTACACTTTTACTGTGTATAGTATAGTAGTATCAACCCGGATCTACTGAATCAAGTTGGGATCTATCAATCATATTTTTATATATTGTTTCAGGCTGGGCGAGCGATGAAGGGGTGGTTTGACGCATTCCGCGAGGAAGGCGGGCCTACCCTGTACGCGTACCACAACCGCACAGCAGTCGCCGCCGACGTGCCGGCGCTTGCGTTGCTGATCGCCGCCCTCACCCTATACCTCGCCTTTCTGGCCATTTTTCCTGGCATCAGAAAAGAGGTTACGTATCTTTATATTTTATGGTCATACTTAACAAAAGATCAGATATTTTTCAGAGTTCGTCAGATGAGAAATGGTTATCCTTATAGTGACATTCGCGTTTCATTATTCATTCCGTCTGTCACACATATTATATATTACATACATATTTAAAGAGATGAGCTACGGTAGAAATATGGTCATGTGACATACCAAATGCAAGGTCCTGTATTAAGGGATTTTTACTTTATTTTCAAAAGGTACTTCAAAAAATATATATATAAAAATTTACTAAAATAGAGAAGATAGGTCTAGCAAAATTCATGTTTTAAATGTCCATAGGAAACAAGAACCACTTCTAGAACTCGATCGAATTTTTATTTATTTCATGATTATGATTAAGTGTACATTTATAAAATAATACTTACACATTTTTTTTTACTTCCTAGTATAAGTTTTCAATATTCGTCACCTTGGCTCGCCACAGTTATAGATTTCTATCTGGTTAACCTAGAAGACATCAGATGAAGTAAAAGTAAATAGTTTTTAAGACCTCCTAAGTTATTTCAAGGAAATCTAATTACATTACTTTGATAATTGTGTACGCCCTTTGCGCAATCACCATCTGAGCAGGTGGTCATATATGACACTAAAGTTCGTATATACAAAAGAGTGAACAGGTAAAATTATGTTCATTTTGTCATTGTACAATATCTTCTATCAAAAACATGATTGTGAAAAGGGGCCAAGATCGTGCGGGTAAAGAGGCCGTGCGGGTTTGTAGTATAGGCCACAAAAGTAAGACAAAGATCTAAAAACAACTTTTCGCAAATAAATTAAAGCAATTTAAAGAGGAATAGTTTTATATTTATATTTGCCGTATTTACTATATGCACTGTGGTGACATCTGTCATTTCACAGGTCTAACCTACTTCGGGTATAGCTCGTAAAGAGTATTTATCTAAAAATATACATCAATTAGCACAATAATTTTGCCTACTTTAAGTGTATGCACGAGAAATTATTAAAAGTAATCACAAACTTGTCTACAAAGTACATTTGTCGACTTGGGAGAATCACATTAATCATATGTTAATACAACGGGTAATAGAGGTACTCTCAAATGACAACAAAAATTTAGGATCAACTAAATAAAATTCCTGAAATAGTTAATAGTATCAGGGGCTACATTGCCTAAAATTGTTGATAAATTAGTATGACAACTGATGAATGAATGAATTAGCAAGACTACAAGTAGTCCTAGAGACTACATACCCGTGTTGTGTTGTAACATGTCTTGTTGATGATATGTACGTTGGTGTATACTTTTATTTATTATAAATGCATGTTCCCTTATCCTTTCCCTTATTAAGTTCCTGAATTCTTAAAATGTTTTCATCTATTTCAGAGGTTCACTACTTTCACCATAGTTACGCTTAGTCTCTTCGTGGGAACGGTTATCCTTGGTAAGAATATATTTTCGTAAACAATAACCATTCACTAAACTTAATACGTAGATCCAGCTAACTAGTTGATACGTTTATCTAACTGCTCACGTCCTGCTGCATTACAAAACATGGTTAGGTCGGAAACGAGCTTACACAATGATTCCGACTACACAAGCATACTACATCTTAAATTAAATTGTTGCTACAATAATACCGGTGGGTACGAGTAAATAAATTTCGATAAACATCTCCATAATTATAAACTTCGTACACAAGGTACGTATAGTTACAACATTTTTTTTCATGTCAAAGGGCTCTAAATTGTAACAAGTTGTACTTGTAGTTTTTACTACGTTTAACGTTTTAGATGTTTAAATTTTATAATTGTTTACTATTCATATTTCATGTTTTGTTAGTTTTTGGATTAAATTTTTGAAAATGTATTGTCTAAAATATATTTATTTTTAACATTTTTTTATATTCCAATACAAAAAGGTGCTAGGGATCTTTTAGTTACTTAAACCACAAGAAACAATAACAATGTATTATTTTTTTTTACTCAATGGTTAATAAATTGTATGTATATTTTAGTCAGCTAATTGTTTTCTTTTATGTATAAATTATAATTATATTATGTAACATAGATACAAACCATCGCTCGTTTTACAATCGTAATAACAACAAATCTCTTTGAAATTTTATTGTTCACCAAATTATAAAGTTAACTGTCCGCTACTGTATTTAATTGTATTATTATTATCTAAGGTAATTCGTTGCGTAACAAGCATTCGCCATTGTCTCGGATTCAACCATGTGAAGATACCTGCTGCAATTTCCTATTAAAGCAATATTACACAGAACAGAACCTCTAATTCAATTACAAGATGATATATTAGTACTCTTATTTCAGTGTAAGTACAAACTAAAAAAAACGTAACTTTTATGCTGCTATTATACCAATTGGCTATCAATAATAAAAAAAAAAACGTGAAATCGGCAGCTTCGAAACTATTTATTATTTTAAATTTATTCTGTAGATGGGTTCAGTTTTGGATATTATTTCATATATATTATTATTATATTGGATATATCAATCGCTGTCATTTAAATGTTCTACCGGAACTTATTAAATCTTAGATTATTTTATAGCCAACGTGCCGTATTAATTTGAACATTCTCAATGTAGTGTTCAATAACTAGTCCAGTCGCATTAACGGTAAATTATACTTATACTTAAATACAAGAGTTCAGAACTGGCCATACAGCTATTTAGATACTCAATAGATGTGACTTCAGTATCTAAGTACTAAGTGCCCGCCGATATTAAAAAGTTGTTATTATAGTCTTAAAATTAACTTTATACGTCATAAGTTACTTTAGTCACATTATAATATAAAACGGCTTTCTACATTTTACAGCTACAGTACTAAATACACTAATAAAATACACCAATGTATTATATTGGCTGTACTTACAGATTTAATTTTGTTATGTGACCATTCAACGCAACGCCATCACGTGACATCTGTGAAGAACTACGTTCTTAAAATTTATTTATTAGTATGAACAAGGTGATTAAATGTACCTATGTTCCTACAATCGGAGTTCAGATTGCTGATAAATTGCAACTTTCTCATTTCCTCATGAATGTCACTATTCCAACAACGCCATTAGCGTCAAAATAATGTGGAACAAATTTACGCAAACATCTAATCATCAGGGATTACTCGTATATGGCATGGAGGTTAGTGATATAGAAATAGTGGAAAACCAACAAAAATCTGATCTGGGTCAGACGTCCTGTTGTTCCAGTGTGCAAGCACGGCTCGTCGTGGCATGTGGCGGGCGCGAGGGTGGCGCGCGCCGCCTACCGCGCATTCTCCGCCGAGCGGCTGGACTGCTGGCTAGCTGTGCATGTGGGCCTGGGACACGTCAACGTTACCCTTACCGGTGAGTGGGCCAAGTGGAATTGTATTGTATTGGTTCGTTACTTTTACCACTTTGGACATAACATACTTTTAGATGTTTCCGATAAACATGAACAATTTTATATATAATAAACGCCTGACGAAAACTAAAAACAATTGATTTGAGTGCAGTTATTATATACTATATGTCGTGGATTTTACTTGTAGAATTTACAAATACATATTTGTATACTATGTGTGATCAATCGGTCATGTTGTACGATAGAAAGTGTTTAACCCTGCATTTCTGACAGATTAGCCTAATGATGCATGATGCATGGGTTGTCTTAGTTCTGACATCATAAACACCGCTTTTAGCTTTTTAGCATGCATCGATCGTCTTAAAGCAGTCCTTCTGTTCCCTTGAATCTATTTAACATTTGCATGTTTACCAGTTACTATAAATACATGTCGATGGCGTCGAAGCTATATCTATATTAATACACTAATTTTGGGTGTATTGGGGCGGCCTAGAATACTCCCCCAATCCCATGCTGGCAGAACAGGGTGTCGTAAGAGGCGACAAAAGCCAGCCTGCCTGGTGGTAGGGTTTCAAGTAAAGATTATGTTATCAGTACTATTATTAAGTCATTAATATTATTACCGGTATTATTATCTTTCACATAATGATTCTATCTTTGTACTTTTCACAGATATTTATAGATAGACTAGCTGTCCCGGCAAAAGTTGTTTTGCCATATAAATTATTAATTATATATGTCGCTAATATTTTACTAAAAACAATATCAATCCCTTTACACAATTGAGTGTACAATATTTTTTGTTATCCCATCTGTAGCTAACACAAACATACTGGATGGTTTGCCCACTCGAGAGCATACCACGTATATAATTATGTCCGTGTGAAAAACATGGTCTGATATGAATTAATGATATATTTATTTGATATATCACTATGATATATAATATATCACTGAAATAGTAAAATGATAATTGTAAATGTCACTATTAAGATTGATGCACAAACAATAATAATAATGGCCGAAATCTGTAGTGAGAAAAGAGATCTTATCCCTACTCCGTGCTTCGTGTTTACTGGGTCAGAAGTGACACCAGTAGACGCCTGGCGGAAATAACTGATCAAGTTATCGACTCGGGTTGAAAATTATTGAATTACTAATATCGCTATTAAAAAATAGGGGTTGATGGTAGAAGGGTGAAAATTTAGGAATTCATGTATTTTTAATGCCACATCATAAAAAAATAAAAATAAAAAATGTTGTCCAAAAAATAAAAAAATAAAATTTGGGTGGACCACCCTTATCACTTAAGGGTATAAAAATAGATAACAACCTATTCTCAAACCTACTGAATATACTTATAAAATTTCATCAAAATCGGTCAAGCCGTTTCGGAGGAGTATGGTAACTAAAACTGTGACACGAGAATTTTATATATTATAAGATTAATGTACACAGATCAGTGTTTTTTCGAGGTTCGTGTCGGTGATGTCGTAATTGTATCTAGCTACCAGGTATATAATATTTACTGGGAGATACTTGAGTCACGGTGTACGAACATTTACTTATTAATTAGTCGTAACTACCATCGCTTCGCTTCAAGAAACAATCGTCAGATTACCAGATTGTACCCGCACCAAAACGTTATTAATTTACATCATTTTATTTCTTAAGGTGTAGATTTTTGTAGTCTTTAAATTAAGAACATATTTGTTTATTGCAATAAGAAAAACACCTAGTACAAAATTTTGTAACCTCTTAAATTACACATAAATGA
Organism: Megathymus violae; assembly: GCA_003671415.1. NCBI lineage: Eukaryota > Metazoa > Arthropoda > Insecta > Lepidoptera > Hesperiidae > Megathymus > Megathymus violae. Next base: position 1,308,049 of record PDGT01000041.1, read on the forward strand.
ATGTTACACATATAAATGAATCTAAATTCCGGCAAACATAGTATCCTAGATATTCCTCCATAATATAGGTCACAATTACAAACTTTCAACTTAAACTATTCAGTGGGTTGAACATGATAATGTTACAGACGTACAAAAATTGCAAAAATGGGTTTTGATCTCTACGAGTGTATCAATAATGAAGCTACATATAGTAAAATTTTCAAGAGATTTTAATGTACAATCGGCCTCTTTACAGTTTTATTAGTAATTTATAGATTTACTTATCATTCAACGTTTATTTCAGCATTGTCGTGGGGTAACACAACCACAGGCGATCCCGGTATAGACTTCAATGAACAGTTCCGGTGGGAGGAAGCAGGCGCTATCCAGGAGTGGTACCGCGCGGGACTGCTGCGGGGGCTGCCGTACCCAGTGCTGTCTGTGGCAGAACATTTTGCCGCTGAACATGAGGGGTTCGAGTGGGGAGCCAAGTACCGCGCTGCCGGCTATACAACCACCACGTTACTTTGGTTAGCGTTGGTTACTTCATTACAGTTCACTACTACTATCTACTACTGTCTATACCAGAAGCACCTGTAACTTTGATCTTGCCTACGAAATGGTTCAATTGCCAGCCAGTACAGTCATTATGTTATATGTTATCGGGTCGTGGATATTCGATATAACATATTTTATTTGTGTATGTCCGTTCCACCTGCAATACAAAGAGACTTTGAGCAGTATGTGTATGGTGTATGATCGTATACTTACATGTTTATCTATAATAGTATAAAAACTCGCTATATCTATAAGTCAGTTTTTATCCTTCATTATATCGTGCAACCGGTAATATATTGATTTTTTTTACATTGTAGTAGCATACTCAATCAATAAGCTATAAAAACGGAATGAGGAGTGATGAATGACGAATGAGGAGTGACATACGATCGTCATCGATCATCATTTGACCTAAATAGCATCAGTAAGCTGAAGCTTAAAACTGCGTGCATACACGCTGCATAAAGCAAAATGACAACTCAGAAAGACGTAAAAAATTTATTTTGGAACGTAAGCGACTTCATCCATCATTGAGTCTCAGCCGATCACTTGTACCCTGCCGTACAACCAAGGAAGCAATGGTCCTTTCTGTTAGAGTTCGCCGGATTCTATGACCACTCAGCTTAATCCCGACGGAAGTCATACTCGTAGTTGACGGTACTCGGTTTACCTGCCGGTCACCACACAAATAATATTAATATAAAAGTGTTTTAACTTGTTTCGATTATAATCCCGAGTTTATCTGGCCATCCAAATAGCCAGATCAAAAGCTCAGTTCGTTGGACTCATCCATGAGCAGCGATATAACAGTGTGACACATATTTAAATTAAATTAAATATATATTTCAGGACGGCGTTAGCGTTATGGTTGTTGATGAACCTTCTCCTAGTGGTGGTTCCTCGCTACGGTGCCTACGCCATGGCGTCGCTGGGCGTTACGCTTTGCACTGCAGCTTGCGGCTACTGGGCTTCGTTGCCTCACGAGCCGTTGGTTGTTAGACTCGACGGAGCCATGTTATTCTTTTCATTGGGGTGGTGCTTCTGGCTCGTTCTTATTTCGGGTTAGTATTTTTCCGTATGGATAACAAATAATGTTTAGTGTATTGGGATGGGATGACAGGGATGACAGTTTAATAATAATAATAATCATTTTAACTAAGAGAAGAGATAAGATACAATCGTGGATATTTTGACGTAGAGAATTGATAGAGAAGATATCTAATTTATTGTTGCTATTAAAATATTGTCACGTTTTGTTGAAATTAGTATTAAGTCTTGTTGTTTAGGTTAGGTTATAGACATTCCTGCTAGGTTTGACCAGCTGGCCTGAAAAGCTGGCCTTATTCATATTATATTGAAGTAATAGATTCTCCTGCACAAAACATGGTGTTGAGCCTAATGGCTTCATCTAAGGCTCCTTTTGCCTACATTTATCGATACCCAAAGTCGTCGAACTTCACCAACATAGTAATAATTAATGACTCAATATTATCAACTATGATAGTACGTTACAGTGCCGATATATTTGCGAAGTGTGGATTATTGGCTCCTATGTTTAGCAAATCAAAACTTGAATATCAACTGTTGAATCGATAATCACCGCTATCAAAATATAAACGGGTCTAGAAGTATTTAAAGATGATCTCAGACTCTTACCATATCCTGAGAGTTATGTCGGAGCCCTTCATAGAGATGCACGGTGTTGCCCGAATGAAATTGCCTCACGGTACTATTAGCAGATATTAACAACATATTGTCGCAGTAGTTTAGATAAGATGGTCTCACCGAATCGTTCAAAGTTCTACCTCTGATAACCGTTTCAGGTGGAATATGTTTAGTAGTGGGATTGCTGATAGCGGCTCTGGACTGGGTGTGGCCCCACAAGTTCTCCACGGTGCTGGAGGTAGATTACGACACTCCATACGATAGACACGTGCTCATCGTCGACAGTCGGCAGCGAGCGCGACCACAGACACAGAGCTCGCTACCTTCTAGGATACTCAGGTAAAAGTAATTATTATGAGTGACAAATATTGATTGGTTCTGTATGATTGATCACAGCTGTCCTTTATTGCAAAGTTAATACATCTGTATGATCGCGATAATCTAAAAACTATTGCACAAACTTTCATGACATTTTTACGTGATTTACGAGAAAGGTTCAAATGTATGGGGTAAACATAAAACGTCCGAAAAATACGCTTAATAATTGCTTCGATCGAGGAAAAAAACACTAACACTAAACACCACGTTGGTAAACTGACAAGTTTATTTGTTTTTGCTCAACATAACCAAAAATATTGTATACTCAAGTGCTTTACAATAACAAAAATCATAAACAATATTTTTTTTTATTTACGTATAAAATATAATAGACAGTGTAATAATATAATATATAAGTATAAAAATGGGAGATTTTTTCGGTGAAGCGAAGCGCACCGGGCACCAGCTAGTGATTAATAAAATGCAAATATATATGTATATATATATATATATATATATATATATATATATATATAAATAGAGATGTTTAGAAATAAGAGGAAATAAAAGCTGAAGTTTTAGTCACCGTTAAACCTTCAAATTTCAGGAGGCTGTCATCAAAAACGCGCGATCCAGAGCGCCAGGTGTCTATGTCGATAGTGAACGAGAACGTTGATAGAGGACGCGACAACGCCGCCTTCCAGCACGAGCAGCGGAAGCCGAACTCACCATGGCGGTATCCACTGTTCCGGCGGCAAATAGATCGGTGAGAGGAAATAGGCTTTTGCTAAATGCTAACATGCGTTTTGTTTATAGTAAAGAATTAATTTATTCAATAATAAAAAAATAACGTGCAAAAATAATTGACAATTTCAATTAATCAGTGTTGCCGATAAAGATAATGTTTCCTGGTGATGAAAAACAAAGTTATACACTTATTACCAATAACTGTAATTACAATCGAGATCGAGATATGTGACTTGGATCAAATAAATCTGACTTCAATAAAATAGATCTGACAGATCCATAAATCCATCTGTGAGCGGTAGATCCAAATATGATCAATAGGTGTGACTGTAATCAATAGATCCGTTTGCGACCACCCAATACAACTAAAATCAGTAAACCTGACTGCGATCAATAAATCTAATTACGATCAATAGATCTGACTACGATTAATAGATCCGACTGCGATCAATAGATCTGACTGAAATCAATAGATCAGATTGAAATCAATAAATCTGACTGCAATCAATAAGTCTAATTGCGACCAATAGATTCGACTACGATCTACAGTTCCCGGTCACAGTAAATCACACACATTTATAATCACACCAACGTTGGACTGTCGATAAGTCTTAATTGAAATATCCCCGAAATACAAAGTAGCTACATTTCAATAATATGTAGATCATGAGCTATTTTATTTAACAAACAAAAATAGATTAGAAACTTATATTTTACTCAAACTAAGGCATTTCCGAAAGATCTTGTAGTTTTTGTGATTGATGAAGACTATTAAAACCCCCTTTATTCCATTATTCGTGATCTAATCTACGTTTCTAACACTAACAACACCTGACAGACAAACCAACAGACCATTTAGACGAACTGAAATCAAATCTAACATACATACATTAAAATACTATTGATGCTCATAATATTTCTTGTTAAAATTTTGTAAAATACTTTAAATATAATTTTAATGGATGAATAAAAATGTTTTTCAAATATATTAAAAAAAATTGTATAAAAATAACTTTCTCTGTTACAGGGCGGATTCGGCGTCAAGTTTAGGGTCAAGTATAAATGGCAACAGCTCGGGGATAAAAATGTCGCCGCTCGCGACCACTCCGCCGCCCAGCTCGGTGGCCATGGCGCCGCATAGGTAAATTGTAGGATTATTAGCCCCTTGCAATAACATATCTATCCATTAGTGCTGGTTGAAAGATCATATTGTAATTAGTTTAACTGCATTTTTACGTTTCAATAAAGAAACGTATGTAGATACTAATTATACTGCCAATGATAAGTAAGCATTAGTGGGATCTTAACAAAAGTAAAGTGCTGTTAACAACCAACATGTTTATTAAAAACGGCTATTAGCGTGGTACTAGCCAAAAGTATGAAATTAATTAATAAGCAATAATGCAATTTGAAGTACAATCCATATGACCTTTTGCAAAATGGTCTTTTATGTAATTGCAACTTACATGGAAAAGTCCTTGAAAAAACTTGTATCTGATTAAATAACGCGGTGATAGCCTAGTGGCTTGTATATCGATCTCACAGCCAAAGGAATCCTGGTTCCAGTAATCAAATGTGCATATTAGAAATTGTCACTTGCTTTACCTGCACACGTTTCAACTAATAGAAAAAAAGATTCTGAAAGATGTGTAGAGTGCCACTAAATGGTTTCCCAACATGCTCAAGTATACTAGTAAATATCTATCATGTTAGGGAAGGAGACCCGAACCAATGGAATAATTATCGGTTGTGATGTGTGAAGTAGTTAGTGAATAGAAGAATTATGCGGAGTGAATAGTAGAGTTTTCTATAGGTATAGAACAAAGTCACTCGATTTTCTGTTGTCTGATTTCGAGTTTATTCGATTATTAAACAAGGACTAGACAGGATTTGAAGGTTGAGATGGCGACGCACTCGTATTTATGTAATAAATAATAATTATTACAAAAAATATATACACACGAACATAGGACTCCCCCTTTTTAAGCTGGTTAAAAAGACCGCTAAAAATAGTAAAATCTGAAACGAGGACACTATAGTAAAGATCGCGCAATGTGTTCAAAACTCTGTCATTGGCAATGTCGTCTATCAACAGATCTCGTCCCCAGTTGCCGACCGAGAGAGTGAAGGACATGTGGTGATGCAGCGGCAGACTTTACCCTGGAGTAGATTAAATTGTAAATGTCATGTAGTATTACAAAATTACTTCATTAAAACTTACGGATCTCCTGATTATAATTGTGAATTATATGTTTATTATAATGTGGATGTATTTGTAACTACAATGTCAAGCCTCGAGTGTAGTACTTATATCATAATGTTCCCTTGTAAATATGTAAAACATTAATTTTGTTTATTAAAGTAATTACTGTCCAGTGTCATAAGTCGCTTGTAAAATTAATAGAAATAAATATATCTCACCATTGATCATAAATAATGTAATTTCGCGTAGACATAATTAAGTAAACGACTGCAGGACACAAGTGAATACTTTGTGCCATGTATATGTTATATCTGTGACGTTCGAAAAGTTGAATTACTTTTTATACTTTAATAAGTTTTTATACTTTATCTTGACAAACCTTCTGTAGAACTGGTACAACACAATAAAGAAAATACGAAGCTCCACTTCAAATGATTTTAATTAAACGAACTAATGTGGTATTCGTTAACCGCGTTGAATAGCTTTTTCAAATTTAGAAGTTAGTACAATGTTTTGTAAATAAGTATTTTTTCCTACAATACTAATGTTAATGTTAAGCTAGTATGAAGTCATGTAGAAGTTAATACATAGCTTTAAGTTATTTATTGCATATAATTTTGTAGAACCTAATTAGGTAAATTATGTCTTTATACAAGTGAGTGCAGTCCTTCGAGATGTTAGTGTATAGAAAAAATTATAAAATTGACTAACTAAACCACAGTATTATGGAAAAGTAAAGGGGTGGGTTTATAATTTGATATTTTTTTATAACTCGGTCGCTTCGATCGAACTATGTTACATTTATAAATGAAGTCATAACTACATATTTCCATCAAATTGTACCAATTGAATAAATATTTATGTAAACATGGAACAAATTAAATATCCCCGGTTGCTTATATACCTGCCTAATGTATAAAATATTATGTTGTGCTGTTGAGAAGCCAAAAATAAAAGTGTTGATCACGTTCCAATTTTAAATATTATTATAATGTATTATGTTACTGTTATATATTATGTTCAGTGTGCTAACGGATCGCTCGTATTTGCGACACTACAAGCTTATTTCGCATAAACTTCAACCATCCCCGACGATCGGCTTATATTCCGTTACGCTTGACTGACCAATTTTCTCATACCCAACCTGGATACTGTGTATAAATGTATAAGCTCAAAAACGCTTGGAAAAACCCATGGACTCGACTAATTGGACTAAATTACACATGTACACTTCAAGTACACACGGTAAGTATATAGTTACATAGCTGAGCTTATATGCGTCGCAAATCACCCGATCTGTAACTGAACTAAGGACTAGTGGTTTAAAAAGTGTATATCAAAACGGTAAAGCTGTAAATTTAGTATAAGTCATTACATTGTCCATATTTAAAATATATTTGTAATAAGTGAATATGCAAGTAAATCATGTTACCACATTTTTGCTAATAATTGTAATGATGACAAATGAAAAGGGAGTTGCGAAGAAAATACATCAGTTGAAATACATTGTTTTATTACCCTCCAAGTAAAGAAAGACATGCACTAAAATGTTAAAAAAATTCATATCCCAATAAATGAAAAAAAACAGTAAGTAAACAATACCCATAAAATAATAGATTTCACGGGTTTTCTGCAACATTTGCAAGTAATGAAAGTTTTCCTAAAAGAAAATATGCTATAAAATACAAATCCAATATATTCTATTAAACTTTTTTTGTGAATAGCATGAATTATTTACCACAATGTAAAAAATATATTATCCATATTTACAATCATTACCCATTACGCTCGCTACGTCTGTTCCTTAACTAGATGCTCGAGGTTCAACTGGCATAAGAACGCGTTCCAATTGACGTAGCCTTCACGTACCAAAGTATCCGCCTCCGCCCATAACTTACACTACAAACGAAGATAGAAAAATTGTTACACAAAAATCCCTTCGTCCAGTGAGCACTGCAAAAGACTATGTTTTTTTTTGTATTTCCCGAGCGTACCTCAACGTCTTTGATAGGTGGTGCATGACGAACAAGTTTGCGATAGTCATCTTCGGTGATATTAACCACCGGCCGGGTTTGGAAGTCCAAAAACGACATCAAGTCTTCGTACCGTACGTTGCAGTTGTCATCCTTTTCTAGCCTGGTACAAAATTCAATCATGCTGAATACTACTGGTACATCATCCTCGTAATATCGACATCATCATATCATTGTCTAGTCTCATCTCACAACGAAAGGAATACAATAAAGTTCTATATAATTTAGGTAGTTATATCGTAGTCCTACTTACGATGTGGAAGTCTTCAAGAGGGAGTGGCTTTTATAAGCTAGTGCGTTCAACATCTTAGACTTCATCACCATTTACCCCATCAGGTGAGATTGTTATCAAGCATTAACTTATTTTATATAAAAAAAAATATTTTGTACCCTCTACACATAATGTATTTTGTAATACTGCAAAATCAAAAGTAAACTTTTATGTGTATTTCTAAAAAGCAATTAACTTTAATTACCATTCATTCGAGTCTAACATTCAATAACGTAATTAATGTTCTATAAGTTCTTCTATTATAATGACTCCACAACCAGTTTTATAAATGAAACGCTTAGCCGACAAAGGCAATGCATCACTAACACTTGCAGCATACATTCCATGAGGTCGGTGTTGAGCGGCAGACGGTGTGCGCGCAGCAGTTGCCGAAGACGTGACGAGGACAGCACGCCCGCGCCCGTCGCATCCGCGTGCGCAAGCCCCTCGCGCAGCCGCTCGCGGTCGTCCCATAGACCACGCGTCAACTCGGTGAACACTAGCGACCTGCGTTCACAGATTATAAAGGACAATCCTCGTTGTACTCCAGAGACGAATAACACAATATTTACAGTAAAAAACAAAGTTTCTTCTAGGCACGCTGAAGGTTTTACGGCATAATAGTAAACATGAAAAAACTATGTATAGAGCTCAAGGCGCACAAATATAATTTTAAAATTAAAAAAAGACAAGTAAGCAACTGGCTTAAATAATAAAAATATTTAATGACACTTAAATATAAAATGCGCAAGGAGCACGAAAGGTGCCTTTATCTCTGTCGTCTCTCTCTGTTACTTTGTTATTTATATTACTTCGCTAATCTGTAACTAAAATATGAAAATAAGGATGATACCTAATCATTTCACGCCTCGGACTTTTTTCTTGGCCTGGATCACCGCGGAAGTGACGAATAAGAGTTAAAAATTCATGTTCCGTCATCTTTTCACACATTATTTCCTTCAACGCTTGTCTAAAAATTGCATATTATATTATATCACTAATTTCAATTAAAAAAATATCTTTTTTCAAACTACAACCAGGGAATATAATAAATAGATTAATTATACAAGAAAATGGAAAATAATGTAGAAAATAAATTTTTGACACCAACGCAACAATATTGAGTCAATTTTGCATTGAGTATTAGTTAAAAATACTGATACATCGATGAAATTTTCCTTCGACATAAAAAAACGCACTTACTTGAAGCACTTTACCGTCATTAGTTCTTTTTTGTGAGGTAAAACAGCATCCATATATTTAGATACGAAATTTTTGTAGGCATTGTCTTGTGCTAAAGTCCGTCGAACCTTATCCATAATCAGCGCTATATTGGCCATCGGATACTGTGACATGAATACAAATTTAAATTGTAAAACTACTTCCGAAATTAACAAAAAAGTGATTTTAAATTAATATTAATGTAGGTTGCAATAATTCGCAAGCACAATGTATGATGGTATATACCTACTTCCTACTTTTGCAATATCACAATCAATCTCACAGGTGATTCCGCAGTGAGATCATTTTAATAATTATTACTGCGGGGATAATTTAACCATAATAAATAGTTCAAACATAATCATTGTTAATTATTATACTAAATTCAATTATAATTATTAAATTCACCATTTAATTACCTCACCGCGGGTTCAGCTATGACTTTGATCTGTGATATTACACAATTATAGACTAATCGACTTGTAGGAGGATGGTAGATAACGAGGCTGGCCATAATTACCTCATTCCCATGAAGCTCCATATACCGCAAAGCGTATTCATCAGCGGCTATAAGGCGAAACCGGTGTTTATTGATTACCAGCTCGTTGCCCACCCACATGTCCTTGTCTGTGTAAGCAGGCGGTTCGTCTGGCACGAAGAAGTTTACATCTGGCAGGTACATCTTGTCACGACGAAAGAACTTACCGCCCTAAAATGTAAGGTTAGTTCTCTTCTTCTTGAATAGAGTCCAAATGAATGAATCTATTTCAAATAGTAAGGATGCATTACCGAAGAAAGAGATGAATGGTAAAAAAGTTATTGAAAATGAAAGTAAGAACGTAAAGAGAGAACCAAGTTTGGAATACAAAGCTTAAACAATTATTTTTGAACAACATTAAGGTTTACATAAAATGGTTGGCATTTATTGACACGAATTCAAATTTAACTCCTTTGTCTTTCTACAAAGCTTAAAATGTTTGACATACATGTACGTAAGAACTATGTTTGTGTTATGGAGCTTACCTTAAATCCAGAGTTACGTTCACTGAGCTCAAAAATTCCAATAGTGTCGTCGCTCAAGAAGTATTTAATGATAAAGTATCGACGTTCGTCGTCTGGATTGTCACTAATAAGCCGAGCGGCGAAGCGTAAGGTGTGAGAATCGAACCCAACTCTACAAATTATAATTACACGCAATTAATGTTGAGCATGACATGGTATATTAGAACGAAACGGTGTACTAAATGAATTATTGTATTATGTTTATAAAACATACTAAATATTCTCCATTTCAAACAAACCCACATTGTTATCTTTTTCACAACTCTGTCAGATTTTTAAGGACAGTTTTAACACGCTTTTAACACATCGACCTGTAACCAGCTAACACATTGCCGCCCTTTAAGCTGCCATGTCGTTATCTTTTTGATACTTACCTAATACCTACTCAAAACAAAAAAATTATCGACCTCCCTAGGCAACATTTACTTTTATTATAATTCATTTTCTTGGGATTTTTTCTGATATATTATATTTTTATTATTATAATAATGTTCATCATATTATATATCTCACTTGTCCTTGTTGAGAAACTTCATAAAATCCCGATGGGGCGGCTTGGGCTCGACCGTCCGGCAGTTCTCGGCGGAGTCGTCGTACGAACCGTAGCCGTTCCACGGAGGGAGCTTCCTGTCAGCGAGATTTGCGCTGATGCACTCCGAGCCTCCGTCGTTCGGCAACGGAAGTGGTGTGAACGAATCTACACGAAAACCATTATCTTGATTATTTCTATAACCACACAGTGTAGAAAACAACATCATTCTTGACGTAGCCGTATTCTACACCAGCACCGTAATTATGCCTCATTTTACTATTGAAGGTTCAATTATAATTAATGTTTAGGTTGATCACAATATTTACTAATAATTGAAAAATATAATGATCTCGCCATTCTGACCGCGGAATCAAGAGTGAGTTGGTCTTTGTGTGATTACAAAATTATCGGGCAAGTATAAAAAAGAAAAAAAAACAGGCCTATAAAATTCATTAATAGATTTGTTTATTTCTATAAATTCAATTGTCTATTCAATTATCTAATTAGTCTTTCATGTAAACTCTGGAAGGAACTTCCAACACAATTTCTCCCACAATGCATTGACATAAACGCTTTCATGAAGCGAATCCAAGGCAATCATCGCGGTTGGGAAATCATTATAATTTGAAGTTTTATCATCGCGGACGTCATATATTTCAACTATATCAGCTACTCGACTATTTTTCAATATCACCGTGACCATGATCCGTCGTGAGTACTCGGTAAAGTTAAAACGGGAAAATATTGGTACAGTTTTCGCTGTTCACGAGCGGCAGCGGTGTGTAAGTTACCATTAGAGTTACGAAAAGTATCATTTTAGAGGTGAAATTTCGAAGTCCGCAGACAGCGTCCAAAGCGATTCCCAGTTTCTTCTCTGTGGACCTGTACACAAGGGACGCACCACCAACAGATGTGGAGCGTGTCATTTTACCTCTGTTCTGTAAGTAATTAACTTACCAAATCCATATGTAACCCGATAATATTCCTTTGTGAAAGCATCGCAGTCAGTTAGGACGACCTTACGCCCGTAGACGTTCACGACCGCTCCGATTGTCAAATCGGCCGGACTGTACGATGGCACCTTTGGCCCTCCGGTCATTTCTATGTGCGATGGAATTTTCTACAAAACACGTTCAAACGGTTGGTATATAGAATTTTTTTGTATTACACACGGAATTCTAGTGTGAGTACACACACATGCACAAATTTTACCGTTGCGTTTATTACAATTAGACAGAACAGATTTAATTAAACTAATGACAACCTTAATTAGAACACTACATCAGAACAGAGAACCGCTGATTTGCGGATCAAAATCTTACCCTCGGAAGCCGCATCCTCTTTAAAAACATAGGACCGGCCTCCATACCAGAGTTGAGCGGAAGCACTTCTTTTATCTCCATAGTATCATCCGCTAAAAAGTAATGCACCTCCAGGTGATGCAGGGTACCGGCTTGTGAATCACGATCATCCCAGTAACCATAAAATCTATGAAATAAAATATACCAATAAACATACCAACAATATGCCGAAAAGGTAGATTCAATAATTTTATTAAATATCCGGCAAATAGCAGACAGGATAATTGGTCATTGTCATTCTAAAATTTTAGTTACTAGCTTTCAATCAAAACACTAAAAAGTTACAAGGCGAGTAATTTAGCTAACTTGTAATCTATTACTAGGGCAAGATATAGGGAAAGGCATCCGGAGCTAGAGCCCCGGGATTGCAACAAAAGAGTGGCTTCCACAATAGGAATTTCGATAAAAAAATCTTCCAAATTTCAACGAGTAAACATTAGTAAACAACTTACTCTTTGATATTTTTTGTTTGTTAAAAGAATTTACTTGGTTTCAGAATAAATTACTTAGTGGAAAACTCGACTGAAAAAAATTGTGCATTTTATTTGGATAATTACTAGGGGCCAGGAGGCCTCCACTCCTTTGTTGCCCTAGGGCCTCCACGAAAAACCTCTTAAATCCCCCTATTCAAATGTCTAAAGCAAATATCAAATCCTTACCTCAAAACTTGTCTATCAAAATCCAAGAACTGTTTAAAAGGTCTGTATTTAGGAGGCGAACTTTGGTTTTGGGCCCTCTGTAATCAAATAACACACTGAATTATGTGCAACAAGTGTACCATAAAAAAGGGTAATAATAAAACCATCTTTACCTCAATAGCATCAGGCCACGGGATTGGATCGGGAACATTAATACCAAGGCGATTTAGAAATACCCGCGTGAAGTTATCACAACTAACAATCTAGAATAAAAAGATTTCTTTAACAATTTAACAATGTAACTAAGATGACGCAGTAGTTATTGCAATAAAACTATTTGGTTTTTGTATTATGATAATTCATAAAATTATACAATATAGGTTTAAGATGTTCACAAAATACGCCCAATTTTTTTAAAAAGCTTTTATGTCAAAATCTTAATAGTAACATAATAGTGGCATATATTTAATAGTGACTTCATCATGCTTGAAATTAATAAAATCTTCCATTGATGCAGAGTTCAATAAAATAAAATAAAAAAATATTAAACTTAAAATTAAGGTGAACCAGTTGATTGATTTATTGAAGCCGATAAATAGCCATTCGAAAAATGGAAGCTCCGTTAAAATCGATGTAGTCTTTTTTGCGTCATGTTTGAAGGACAAGTAAAACCTAACAAAATTATTTAACAAAATAATCAATAATGCGTTGACTTAGCCTCGTTACATTTATTAATAGTATAAATAGATTGTAATTTATCGTTACGTATACTTATGTATAGTATAAAATCTTACCTTAAATACTTTTCCAAAAAATGTCACTTCCCGCCCTATATTCAAATCCAATACATCGAAGTACAAGTCGGAAGTAAAAGGCAAGCGAATTCTTTGACGACTGATCAATGTACCTACGAATAATTATTTACATCGGTCATCAAAATCAGTGACATGATATCGTACATATTAAATAAATATAAACGTATATTAAATTAGAGTACAGTTCTGCCTTACATACCTAATACCACACAAATATAACATTTGTATCTACATTTTATACATAATTTATATCTTGAACACATCCTGATATCTTAAAATTACACAATATTTTTTTTTTATCTTTGCCCTCATTCCCAAATATACACCAAATATATATACTACTTTTGAAATTTCGCTTATTAATAACTTAGGCACTTTTAAATAGTGTTTATGATGATGATTTATTATCGATAATGTATTGAATTTGTGTATAGATAGAACTGTTAAAACAACCCAGTTTTAATAACATTAATTACATACTTAACTTTAGGTGATTTTTTTTTTTTTATTTAATTTTTCTCATTTACTTAAATAAAAATAAATTTATCGACGCATCGATAATTACCTTGAGATAATCCACTATTGTCGGTTTTCGGTTCCACGACTTTGATAGTACCATCTTCGAGGAAGAAAAAAATATCCACCTTGCGAAGAACATGGCTGCCCGAACGCATCTCATGTAGTGATTGTTGAAAGAAAGCTTTAAAGTGTAAGATCTATAATACATAATAAAAGAAAACTCATATCGGAGTAAAGACAAAGCTAGATGTGTATTCATATGCAACAAAAATTTCCTTACTGCATTATCGCAATTTGTTTCAAAAAAATAATAACATCAAATAATATAGAATATCGATTCTCAGGTTAGCTAGAAAATTATAGTAAAATAAGAATTAAACGTTGTTTATTATTTGTTTTAAAAATGTTGCAGTCACATATTTCAATGTTAGACGTAAATCCAGTGCTAAAGAAGAACACGACTGTAAGATGTTATAAATTAAATTAAACTTTAAATATATGTGATTTACATTAATTAAAAAAATTCGCCATAACGTTAAATTGGAATCGACATAGTACAATAATAAATCTCAGGTAATTGGCCCCAAAAAAAATTATTTGCAACGGCAAACTACGACGTTATTTGGATTTTATATCTAATAAATACACTCGCGGCAATTTTCTCAAATGGAAGTATTTATGTTTCATACTTAACTCGAGCATCAGCAGCATCGTAAAGACAGTACATATGTGGCCAAGGTGTAATAAAATGCTCCGCGACCTAAGCTTAGTAGATATTTGATATATCGGAAAAATAATGAACTGTGGTCAGTTTTAAACCATTACAATTAAAATTTACATCTTATTATTTAAATAACAAAATATATACACATCATACATTTTTATCGAACATAATCCAGGTGGGCAAGTCCGGCGCTTGTTTGCGACAGTACAGAGAGGGCACCCGATTAACACCATCTGCTTTGTCCACCAACATGTTCACCTTGTCAATGGAGGTGAATATCGGTCGCACGCCGAAGTTTTTCTTTCCAATCTGACGAGTAAATGAAAGCAATACAAAGATAACATGATAGTGGTAGTCATGATGATCATTTTGACGTTGATTGAAGGCTTTGAATTCACCGTTTCCTTTCTTTCCGTTCACATTAGTGTATAATGATATTTACATGCACACACACACACACACACTCGTGCACACACACACACACATACATACACATACACACTCACTCATGAACATACTCATACACACACTCGACAGCACAGAACCAAAAGAAATGAAAAATTGATAAAATTTTATATAAGTTTATTTCTTTTCTTTATTATTTAAATTTTCAGGGATCGCCAGAAAATCAGCATTGTGTATGCCTCCGCTTACATGACATAAGCTGAACTGATTGCCTTTTTAGTGTAAGACAATTATAATACTTAATAATTTTGCATAGATGTACACTGTACTCCATTCCAAAGTTCGTTGTGGGGGGTCTGTCGAGGCTTAAAGTAGTGGACTGGACTAGCCAGTGGAGCTCTTTGAGCTTTGGCGGATGCCTGCTCCGGGCTTTGAAGCCGGATAGTGTCTAACATGACATAAGACTAAAAATATGTTTTGTTACTGTAATTTTAAGATTTTTTTTTCTATATGATGTCTAGCAAATACAATTTAAGACTAAGATGTTTTGTTCCTATAATTTTATAAAATAGACTAGTGTGTCTAACATAATACATAAGAACAACTTTGTAAAAGATATTAAGTCTTAAACTGAATAAATATTTTCTCTTTCTATTCTATTTCTGTATTACTACTATTGAACAGCTTTTCCTATGAATAAAATCATTATTGCTACAATCCATTCATACTACCTACCTACTTAGAAAATAATAATTAAATAGGGTTAGTTCTAATTTACAACTTACCATTGGATTAGTGCCATATCCTGGCAAAAGGGGTAATCTGGGATTTCGAATCGCCATTATATATTTTTATTGGTTAATTCAAAATATTGATCCAACGTTTATATAAAAAAATTACTAAAGATACAGTTGTAACAAAATGTTGAAAACTTCCATAACATAAAAATTCTCTCCATGGCAACCGATGACAACGTTAAAAATATGTTTTAAAATTTAGCGCCCGCCAGCACAGTCACCGTTGATTTTATAGAGTACTTCCATAATTCGAAGTTGTCCTTAAAATAAATAATAGTTTAAAAAAACTAAAAAAACACGCTTTTATTGCTAACTGAACTAAAAAGTAGAAAATAATTTTTAATTACAAAGAGTCTTTATTACAGTAGTAGAAGGTCGGACAATAAATCATAATTAATTACCTCAAATAAACATTATAATAAAATTTAAGTTATTAACAAAATAATTCAAATCAAAGTAAAAAGCGTGGGGTGCTCGATATATTAAATATGACACAATCATTCTATTGGCAACTATCTATGAGAGAAAAGTTATAAAAATGAAGTAAAATGCACCCCACGCTTTTTACTTTGATTTGAATTATTTTGTTAATAACTTAAATTTTATTATAATGTTTATTTGAGGTAATTGATTGTCCGACCTTCTACTACTGTAATAAAGACTCTTTGTAATTAAAAAATATTTTCTGCTTTTTAGTTCAATTAGCAATAAAAGCGTGTTTTTTTAGTTTTTTTAAACTATTATTTATTTTCCAGTTTTTAGTTCAATTAGCAATAAAAGCGTGTTTTTTTAGTTTTTTTAAGCTATTATTTATTTTAAACTATTATTTATTTTAATTCATTTTCGTTGATTGTACATTTATCAAAAAAGAATTTATGAATCCTGGCCGTCCTAATAAGGATAATGGGAAACTGTTATCAAATTATTGCATTGTCATCGGCCCTTGATATGTGTGCAAAGTTTCAAGTTGATCAGACTTTTAGAAACCAGTGAAAATTAAGCTCAAAGATTCCGTTACATACATACATACATAGATACAACCCGAGCTAATATAAGCGTGTTAATAAAACTACCTTCCTTACTGCCTATATTCCTTCCAATTATACTAAAATAAAATCACTTAATTCAAAGAAGTGTAATTATTTGATTTAATTAGAAAGTAAATTTCAATTCCTATCCATAGATTGTTAGATACTTCATTATTTATCTTGGCCATTAATCTGAATCTGTGGACAACTATTTTTTATTCCTTGCCTTTTTTATTTTTGCCTTCTCTTCATTTAGACAGACTATAAAATGTGCAATTATTTTTGATCAAAGATGTTTTCATGTTTTCAGAATGCCTCGCAACTACGTAGTCAAACCAGGTGTTAAACGATATAAAAAGTACGACGATCTATTAATTAAACACAATCTTGTGTTCCAAAGAAAAGCATTGCACAGCTGTTCAAATTGTTGTTGGATGAGCTAAGTGTGAATACTGAAAAAAAAATATTAGAATGTGGTTTAGAAAATATGAAATCGTCCCATTAGATACTACCCAATAAGAAGAAGAGAACGAACAGGCTAAAATAACGGCTGAGAATGATAGTTTATTGAAATTATTAAAAGAAATACGCTATGGATCCATCTATATTAGAGAACCCAAAAAGAAGAAAAAGCTAGAGGCAGTTGCAGGGAGAGTGTAAATGCTGAGGAAGTAGAGAAGAAAAAAAATCAGAAACTTGTGAAATCAAAAAAGCAAAAAACACTAAAGCAAACAAATGATCCAACTGTAAAACGTATGCCTTTAAAAGCGAAGGGTATTGGCCAAAAAACAAAACCTAAAATTAAAAATCGAAATTACAGGTAGACTGACAGTAACAATAAAAACTCCGATATAATAAATAGGCTGTCAAAGGAAAGAGATAAATGACAATAAATCATTATAATCCAGGCCTATTGAATTAAACGATCATGATTATACTGTAGTATCTATAGTACCTAATGCCATCATAGCAATGACAGCTATTGTCACTTGTTAGTTTATCAATTAATATGACGTATCACTATCATAATTAAATATCCCAATAACCACAATAGTGTGTGTGTTCTGTGATTATATTAGTTGTAATTGAATAACAGAATACACTACCAATTGCATCAGCTTCGAATAAAATCCTAACATTAAGTGCAATTATATCTGCTTCTAACTTGTCCGTGATGACAATCAAATAAAGTCTGAAAATAAAAATGTTAGCAAAGACAGTAACGAGTAATTATTAAATTTAGTTTGCATTGGTTCCAGTTGCATTACGTCCATGTTAGAAATCAATATCAATTGGTAATCTGTACACATATTTTTAAAAAGTATTATTCATTCTAGCAATATGATTGATGTAACAACAAAAATAAATTCATTTTTTATTTTTAATTCAAATTATGGACCCAAGGAAGGAGATGTAAGTAGTACTAATAAGTTACTTCGTAGTCAAACCATATTCATATCATAATAAATTGATTTTAAATCATTATATAATAAAAATACCTTTAACAAATACGCAGGAATGTTAAAAAAAATATTTTTTTAAATTTTGAGAATAATTTTCACAGGAAATGAAAAGGATCCTGTTCTTCTACCCGAATGAAATTAATGCAGATGCTCGTAAAATGCAAGTAGGATTGTGTGAAGCTGTAGTAAAATTTATGACGTAAGACTTTAGCTTATACTCATAGTGCTGCTTTATAAAATACATTGAACTTCATTTAAATGCAATATATAAATTAATACTTCATATAATTGTGTGTGAATAAATCACTATCTGACTATAGGGAGTCACAGAGATGTCTGGCTGGATGATTATGCCTGGAGAGTGGTTGTTGCAACTGCATAAATAAAACTAGTAAATAAGAAAAACTTTAAAATAAGTATTAAATAAGAAAAATATTAATAATAATGACAGACCTCCACTTTTTTTAGAACATTCTCATCTGAACCCTGTGAAGCTTTGCAGACCCAAACAAAGAGATATATATTCTATCAACCAGAAAAAAACTTCTGGATGGTCTTGGTATGATTTAATATAAATAACTAAACTGCTATTTCTTAATGTAAAACTGAATACATTTGTATTAATTTTTAAAAATTTGGAAATGGAACTGCAAGCTCAGTGTCATTAGCAGTTTAAAAAAAAATCATAAATTATGTCTAAGTTTATTATGAAATAAAATCCAAATATCCATAGTGGTGATAAGAAATAAAGAGTATTTTAAGGATTCATTTAATTTTATACTTTCAGGTAGTTAGAATACCATATGCAACTAAAGCACTGGCTGGAGGAGAAAAACGAGACATAGTAGGTACTCAATTGTTAAAATAGAAACAACAAACAAAATCTACCAATTAAAACTATATAGTGCTAATTAATGCATACAGTCCACAGGCAAGAGAAAGGCTTAAAGAGGATTATAATCTTACCTAAATATCATACAATATTAATGATTGATTAAAGTTTGGAATACACAAATGTCTGGTGGTTTCTTGCGTTGTACTGGAATCTGAAGTAGCCTGCATACTTGACTTTGTTATATAGTATATAACATGTGAACTATAACAGTTTTATGATTTCAGGTTGAACCTTCGATAATGTATGATTTGCTTGAATCTGCCTACAAGATGTTTAAAATGTTCATTGGACTGTTCAAAGATATTCCATTAGAAGATATATATACTAAATGTGAACAGTTTTTTACACCGGTATGTTTTTTTTATATATTAAAACCTCTGTAAATGTACTGTTACTTTGATATGAATCTAAAAAAAAGTTGTTCTTATTAACTGACTTATTATCAACCAAATTGGCTGGAGCTTGAAAATTAATTTTTAAGATAGTTTTTTTTTAATTTATAATGAAGACATCCATTAAGAATGGAAATACAGATATTTTGTCCATTAAGGAGAAAAAAAGTGTATGTAACTTTGTATTAAAATTAATAATTTTTGGTGTAATGTTATGGATTGATATCTTTTTATCATTTTGACTCAAACTAAATAGGTTTAGGATTTACAAAAATTTCACTTGAAATAAGCCATGTAAGTTCATATGAATGTTAAATTCTAGAGTATTGTTGTTTGACTTACAACTTGTCTGGTTAACAACACATAAACATGGTTCTTATGTTGTACAGATACTGTTTCCCAAACTTGAGCTTTTTGCAATTAAAAATAGTTTCAAAATACAGATCCTTTATCTTATCATAATTATAAGTCGCAACATATATTGATATTTGTTTTCAGTACATTTCATCCAGAAGTATAACTAGTGATATTACAAATGTTATACCAGGCATAAGCTATTTACCGCTGGAGAAAAATTCATTCTACAAAGTCATGTGCTTTATAGATCTCCTTGAAATTAACTACCCTGACTTCAAATGTATCTCGTTTATCTACAATGAACAACTTATTTGGTAAGTTAAAACTGCAATTATTGCATACACTTGGCTACTGATGGCGGTGATTATGGATAGATGTTGTTAGTAGCAAACACTTTTTAACCCTTCTGTTCTCTTTCAATTTCTTGCCGGTGCACACAATTTGATGGCAAGTATATCGTTACGCCATTTCATAGACATTAAAGGGGCATAATGCTTTGTTTGATCACTAGCATGGGGGTGAGATACATGACCTGTAGTGCTTCACTACCACCAAGACCTTTGGGTTGGTTTTCTGACCTACGGTACATTCAATGCCGGCGAAGCGACGCCGAAGTCAACGCGGTACTACAGTCACATGACAACTAACAAAAATATCAGGGGCATTGCCAGGCATCAAGTATTGTTAAAATAAATTTCTAAATGTGAGCAATAAACATGTTACTTACCTTTTACTATCATCTTCCACACCATTAATAACTTACTACTACTGAGGCCAAGTTCATCTCAGCTTCAATAATAGTAAGAAGTACAGAAATAAAGGCTTTTACACAGTGAAGGCATTCCTAAATCTCGATCTCGAATTTATTATTAACTACAGGAATGGTCTCTCGAAAAACGACATGCTCACATTATACCAGTATTTGGTTCAAACATTATTACCAAAGCAAGTCGAGAAGGAAATTCAGGGCGGAGCAGTGACAGCAGCTCAGAGACATGGTCGATTTATTAGCCCTCCAGATGGCATAACAAGCGCAGAAGACTTTCAAAAGATCGTCAAGGTACACCTCATGCATGATGACGACACAGAAACCAAGCAGTACTATCTGATAATTTATAGAACCCTCAGTGCCACAATTTGCTTTACTGTTGATGGTGAGTAACTGCAACATTTAATTTAAAATGTTTCATATTGAAAACCCTAAAGCTGAGTCATTATAACCCTGTGATAAAGATCCGAGTTCAATTCCTGCCTGATCAATTATGTATGTTTCATATTGAAAACCCTAAAGCTCAGTCATTATAACCCTGTGATAAAGATCCGAGTTCAATTCCTGCCTGATCAATTATGTGACAAGTGCTTGTTAACAGGCCACAACTGTTTGTAATATTTTGTGCTACATTATTTCAACCAATACTTGTGTCATATGAAAATTAAGAATAATAAAAATAAACCTTATTTTTCTTAAATAATTTCAGTGATTAATGTCATTAAGTATGTACTTATTTATTTTTAATTAATTTTTATATAATTTGTTTTACAGTGGATACAATCCTTAACGTAGAAACATTTCGATCATTGGATGCCTTTATTGGTCCACAACTGTCAACCATTGCCTCCTCAATAAGTGAACAATGCACTCTTCATGCTATACAAAATGCTCATCTTGCAAATACAGATCACAAGTTTTTATACTTTAATAGGATGAATTTAGCGTTTAAAAGCTCCGTAAGTATGTATATATATATTTCTGTAAGAATATATTTTGCAACTTAGTGATGTACAGATCAGCAAATTCGTTGGGTACTGATGCCTCCGTAGTCCGTGAGCGACGGGGGCGTAGACTGCGGGGGGTGGCGAGAAGTTTCCAAATCTCGACGTAGTATACCAATTTTCATCAGATCAATTTTAACTGAAACAACAAGCGGGTATATCCTGCGCAGGACATAGTGGAGGTTCTTGCCGAACCTTTGGAGAAGCAATTTAGAGCATTGCTGCGCCGCGCCATCCGTGTCCGCGCGCACCATGAGCATGTTGGAAGACGGGTACAGGTTTTCATCAATGATCCCACTGTCACTCGAGGTAGTGAAATTCATCGCCCCTTCTGGGACGCGAAGGGTGGTCTTACGACTCCCAACGCGCATGCCCCACGCGTTATTAACCTCGCACTAGGCATGCTGCACAAGGGGACAGCAGTCTCTCTGATACAACTCTACAATGATATTTTCTCCACGGGCTACTTCCCAACCACCTGGAAGTTAGCTACGTTACCCAGCAAGCTACTGTCCCATCACGCTACTATCGACGCTGACGATGCTCTTGGAAAAACTGTTGGTGAATAGCATCATGCCATCACTTAATATATGGGACGACTACATTTCAACTGACGCCGGTGATGATCACATTTGTAACAAGCTCAACTACAGTTAGGTTCTTCTTGGCCGTCGAGAAGGATTAAACCGCGTGTGCCATGTTGGGCTCGTCTAAATATTGTTGGATTCTATCCTGGTCAAGCTGTAGTGTCGTTTCTCATGGGCGATCGTTCGTTATCTGAGTCGAGAACGCGACATCAGATCCTTGCCCAATAAGTGTGGGTGGACAACAGGCAAGCTGAAAAAATTGAATCGAATGCAAAATTTCACAGAAAAAATTTGTAGACACCTCATCGCAACTTACTACCGAGTATAGCTAGTACAGTTTTTTTTATCGGTTCCCCGCCGCCCACGGACTATGGGAGTATCACCAATGAACTTTTGCGGCCTGTAATTGCCACCGGAGGCGCCAAATTCTACAACCTCGCATATCAATGTGACAACTGATTTCGCAATGAGATTATATCAATATCATCAATTATTATGATTAAGCATAATAAACCATTTAATTTTATACAAAATGCGCCACAGTCCTGATGCTTGATAATGATCTCACTTCAGAATCAGCTGTGATTTTGTTTTGTGAGATCATAGAATTACAGTACACAAAACACAATAACGACCATTAATATATTAACGAATATAAATACATGTAAATGATTACAAATTTAAAATAAATACACAGAATTTGATATCGCAAATATATCATACACGTTTATCTACATTCATACAAAATTCCATAGATAGAAACATTCCCAGATATTTATTTACATATATACTTCAAACTTACATTCTACGTACATACAAAAACACTCCTAACATTATGCTAAAAAAATTATAGAAAGTAAAGAGAATATTTTAGTTCACACCAACTTTATTCACTATAGTACTGTATGTGTAGTGTATAAGTATATGAATTTACTTTATACTTTTTGTAAAATTAAATAAAAGATATATAATATAACCGACCAATATTTATTCCTGCATAGACATATGGCCATTTTCTTACAGGGTTAGGGACCAGACAAGAAACAACATTCACAACACCTCAAGTCAATTGTTATTGTTAACGAGGCTCATGTTTTAGTCCGATTACACTTGCAGTTGACGCCCAATATACTTATCCCCACAGTACCAATCCACTACTATGGTAATCAATGGTTGCCTTACTAGTCGTTTCTGCATTTGCCAAGCAATTCAAAATGTTTGTTAACTAACCTCAACTGCATTCACACCAATAATTTGTATAAAAATAATAATTTCAACACGTATTCAGAAACCAAATATCCTTAGTTAGTATTTTAGTCATATTTTTTTTTTATTTTGTCTAAAACAGAGTCTGTAAATTCTTTGGAAAAAATAAATGTCACCTATAATATATGCACAATAATTAATATGATTGCCATTAATAAATACATAATTTCAGGCACTAGGAACCTCCTTAATGCCTTCTTCAGCAATCAAACCTGAAGTATTGAGTATAATAGCGGGGATTCACGCAGATAAAAAAAGGTAGAAGCCTGCTTTATAAAATGTTAACATTTCTGATTTCTTTAATTTGATATACCTATATATACATTTCATACTAAAATGTTTCAGTCTGGGAAATTATGGAGAAATTATTATTAAAACTCCTGATGAATACTGGATTACTGGCAAGTCATCCAATGAGAGAGAGTTCTATGTTGTCATACAAGTTAAAAATGCTAATTTGAAGGAAATTGCAGGTTGTACTTTATAACATTTATTATTAATATGTCTAATTCTCAATGATAAAAAGCAAAAATGTTTACAATAAATAACTGTTTCTCTTTTTCAGATGAAGTTAGACGAATATGTGAAACACAAATGAAGGGAATATTTTTTTATCCAATGTAAGAAAATAAATATAGTTTTTCAATCTGCTTAAATTTATTATTATGCCTTCCAGAAATTTTATCCACTGTTATTAGTAATAAATAACAATATGTATTTCTAAATCTTACTTTTATTCCCACAGTTGTGAACTTGTAAATAATTTCACCTATTATGAGGTTATTAATAATTATTTAGGTAATACACTATGTAAAATTGAAGTATATAGTGCTCTAGAGATAAGAATAATCATAATACTTAAAACATTTAATGTTATAGTTTTGGCTTCTAACTTTATAATACAGTATTAAGTATACAGAATTTACATTATATTAATTACAACTGTGTACTAGTCAACAGTTTTCTTTTTACTTTCCTTATCCATTATTTTTTTATATATCTTAACAATCAACTCTCTATTTTCGTACGCCCATGATAGCAGCACACATATGAAACATAACATACCTATAGATATGTGAGTGAATAATGAATCACGGCTAAATTTATTTTCCGAAAATTTACACATACAGCCAGCAACAAACAATGTCAATATAAAAACCCTACCGACATAAAGGCCACTTAAGGGTTGATAATCGGTATCTTTGTATTTTTGGTTAATAAAATGAATGCTGTGCATTATTCTGGCAAACATATTTATACAATTAGAAATTATAAAACCTACAGGTCCAAGGACATATGTTAAAAAGTAAGACAGTAAAAGGAAGCTAATGGAGAAAAGTACCATCAAATAATTATAACTGTTCAGTTGAGCACTGGTCATTGTAGCAAAAGCATAACATTCAGTGATCCCATTTATTGCCAATAATACAATAGCCAAGCAATGACTACGAAGTAATTGCACTGGCAAGCCACTTGCTACAAATGCTTCACCTCCATACAACTTAAGCAATGTGTAAGAATAACTTTGTCCGAATACCAATACTATTAATCCTATTGAAGAAACAGTTTTACAAATTTCAGATAAAACTTTGCAAGATTCTTTAATTTTATCCTGGTCTTGTTTGTGAAGAGGTAATTCTCTGCTAACCATTTGTGTAAAGTAAAAATAACTACTATCTTCAATTGGTCTAAACACAAATCTAGCTGCAAGGCTTCCCAAGTTATTCACTACATCATAAGTAGCCTGTTCTGTAAAAGTTAAAACTGGGCTGATTGACATAACATACTTTTCACCTTCAGTGAGCAACTGCTTTAGCACACCTTGCTTCATAAAGCTGATTGTTAAAGTGCCCAAGTTCTTATTAAATGTTGAATGAATAGAACCTAAATACTTAGGGAATAAATCCCTGAGAGAAGTGAAATTAAAATCATCCATATTGCTGTATAGTTTTTGAAGTACACCATCTGGAATATACCTGACCTTAAGTGCTCCCTTGGCATACAGAGGCTTATGATGTATATACCAATAAAAGAATACATAGTAAGCTATAACTATAACTCCAATACTGCCAACTTGTGCTATTGAAAATGCAATAAGAGCTAATGACTGGTCATACACAATAATAGATACAAATACTACAGATCTTACAAAAATATGTAAAGTATCAAGGATCACTCTTAATTTTACAAAACAGAACAGCTGGGCAATCAGTACCAAATTAGCTGAACAAAGATCTAAAATACAGGAAAAGGCTACACTCCAGCAGCCAAATTCATACTGGAGTGCATGTTCTGGATGACCTAGTGGTAACACATGTAGCCAAATATACACAAATACCAATGACAGCACACAGCTTACTGGTACTGACAACCAGATCTGGTTCACCAGCTGATTCCAATTCAACTCATCTTTTTGTCCCAAACAGGCACGGTGAAATGGCTCTCGACTCAAAAAGAGGATTGTACTTTCTAAAAGCAGCAAACGTACATTCATAATACCAATAACTTCATGTCCAACATTTCTTATCACCCATGCATTAATTACAAAAGTTACACATCTAAATAATATCTGTAGGATTATGTTAAATGATGCATTTTCGACGCTGCTCATCAGTAGATTTCGACCCATTTTGATTAGTTAATCCTTCAAACAACAACTGTGTTTCCTTCTGAGGTAATGGGTTGTATGCTTCTTTTCACAACATAGATTTTTTTATTTGAAATGCATATGACGAACCAATGATCGTCGTAAGTTATTGAAATCTTCTTAAATTGTTCATTAGGGCCAAAAGCTATGGGGTCAACACTGAAAATAATAATGCTGGTTATATTACAGCCAACCACGCATTACTAACCTTGAGTATAACATACGTGTACCTATTAGATAAGCTGATGAGGCCTGTGATGATGGTGGCAATTCGTTCGTCGTTTTCTAACTCTCCGCCGGATTCGAGGACAGCACCATCCTCTGTTAGAATCAGGTAACCAATCTGGTCTGGAATTTTTTCCATTATAGCTGCAATTTAGATGTATTGAAAACAATCAGCGAGTCAGTTAATCTACAAGTATTTTGGTTTATCTTTTGCTTACCATTGACATTCACCAACAATACCAAAGAGAATAATAATACATAAAAATCATACGTTATTAAATGTACAATTGTATTGTCAAAGTCTGTTTATTTTATCGACTGTTGTCAAATATGTGTCAAAACTTAAACACACATTCGAATTAGACATAGACTACCATAATGAATTAAACAGCACTGCTTGATGTCATTATACATATAGTAAAATACTTATTCGGCCTAGAATCCTGAACTATCGATGAAAATTGTGTGTCATAAATTCCGACTGCATTTATTCTAAGCGACTATAACGATTGTATAAGAAATAAGTTTTTCATGAGTTACATACAATCAGCGTGTATCTTCAATATTTTCAGACACCAGTGTCATTTTATATTGATTACCGAAACATTTGACCGACTCATTTATAAATCCATGATTATTTCAAAACTATATAAAAAGTACAAAAGTGAAATAACATGGATAACATAAATAGCTACGAATAAATTATTATTTATTCATTGATAAATACGCATCTGAACTTTTGTACAGGGTGTAAGGCAAACGCCCCCGAAAATGAAGACAGGTGATAGTACCGATGATACCTATGATGATGAGTGAGAAAAAACATCGTATTGAATGAAAAAAAAAATCATTTTTTTCAACTTTTTTTTCGCACTATTCACGCTTTATCATGTTATTACAGCTAAAAGAAACTATAATTTCATAAAAATCATCACTTCACTTTAAAAAAAAAACAGCAATGTAATTCACAATAAAAACAGCTAACCACGAGTTCATTGCTCCAGCGCCGCGCGTAGGTATCATGTTTATGGCGGCAGCCCGCAGTTAGTACCTACCTCACTTATAAACTGCCGACTATGCCGTAATAACCAATAATAACATTCACTGTCTCTACCTACTATATTCATTCGAAGTCACTGATTGAACAAATCAAGTACCGGGTTAAATTCCCCGCTGACGAAAAATTACTTATTTGGAATTTTAACATGAACAGTCAGGATTTTTAATTGATCCTGTACGTATGTTTATACGTCAGGCAGACGGGTGATCATGTTGGGGTCTTCGACACAGTTTGCACGAAGTTTGTCAAAGATCTTCTTCTTTTTCTTCGTCTTCTTCTTCTTCAGAAAACCATTAACCAGCAGTGGTACAATAGGTATCAGAATTCAATTTCAAATCGTGCTGTCAAAATAAAAATATAGATTTACTATTTACATTGTAAATAGCAATGAAAAAGGCATCGTCTATGCGGAATACATTTTAATAAAATCAGAAAACAAAACTCGATCGAAAATAACCAATCATTCTCTATCTGAAAAATAAATTAAAATCATGTATACAGTAACATTACTATCACTCAAAACTAATCTGTGCACTGTTCTTTTCCCACGCATATTCTTTCTAGGGTGGATTGCAACATTGTAAAATGGTGATGTAAGTTTTGTCAAAATTAGTGTTGCCATTCGCGGAGAAAATCCCTGATTTACGGGGAATTGAAGGTTAGTGCGGGGAAAGCTCGGAGAATTACATAAAACGGAGTTTCAGGAATGCAGACCAATTTTTTCGGTAGGATAAATCTATATAGTGTTAAACCACTAAAATGTCTGCTTAACTTTCATTTGAATATGATTTTGTATTTTCTACATCATCATTAAGTCACTTTTTATGTTTGCCGATTTTTTAAATTGGTGTTTACGGTTGAAATTTTCAACAAAATTATTGAAAAGTGGTTAAAAAGTGCAACTATTGTTAAACAATGTAAAAAAAATTAAAATCAATTCTTACATAGGTCAACAAAGAATAATTTAATTTCAGGTCCTTTTATTAAAATTACATTACATTTAAACTAATTTTGTATAAAACAGTGTTTTAATGTCAAAAATATTATATCAGGGAATTTGTGGGGAATGAATTAAAAGAAGCGGGGAATTTCGGTGAATAGCACTGACGTGACGCGGGGCATCGAGTAATGTTTATTGGCAGCACTGGACAAAATCAAATATCAATTGTCATATCTGTTTTTTACTTTGTGTTAGTGTTAGGTATATAAAAATATTTTTACTTTATGTGCGAAAAAATTTCTTCTAATAATTGGCTTGAAAACAGTAAGTATTTGCATAAACTCTTATCTATACTTTTTTTTAATAATTTGCGAGATTATGAGTAAATTGAAAATGAGTCCATACAAACACAAAATAGCGATTGCACTTTCAAGTTTGACGTAGACAATTTAATTAGATTTAAATAGGTAATTGTGCAACTTTAATACGTATCTACACGAATTTATCCGTAACTTTAAGTTTTACTAAAATAATTTAATAGTGTATTTGGCGAAATACATTGATGGAGTAAAGTAGGTAAAAAAATATTGTGCACGAATCGATCGGTCAGAAACAACCAACCTTAGTATCAGCCATCGATCTAATGATGTACGTGTATTATTATAATTTCCTTAAAACATTTTCACTAATATTGTTACCTAACCGTAAAGAGAACTATCATATTTCCATGTTCTTATCTAAAATATTTGAGAAGATTATTTGTACTTTATGATAATATAGGAACAAAATGTCTTCATACGTATGTTTTACAGAATTCATAATAAATACACTTTGAACATAGTACTGTTTTTATGTAAGGGTGTTATGGTAACTTGCATAATTTTATGAAATAGTTCCAGTTTTATCTGTATTCCACTAACAAAATTGTACTAGGAAACATTATGTTCGAGTATTAATGAGGTAGGGTCTGCAAATTTTATATAAGAACAAAAAAAATCTATAAGTGAATTTCTCTAACAATTTCCCTAATGAAAAAAGATTGTACTAATTTGAACAATTTTGATTAAAGATTCACAATTTAAAGTGCATTGAGAAAATCAGAATAAACAGATTGTGAGCATGCAATTTGTATTGATTAAGGAATTAAATGAAAAATTGTACATTAGTGCTTATCACTGGATCAGTGCAGATGATAAGTGGATACTAACATTAAGAGACATTTTATTAATTTGTAGTCATAATAAATCCATAAGCTTCCATCATTATAACATAATGTACTGTGTGTTATCAGATTACCATGTTGAGATTTCGTCCCAAACTGGGGAGTGAAAGAGGCAGAGAATGGCGTTGTTTCTTCTGTCTGCATGTCCGCACTGGAACCATTCTTCTGGGATCATGGCATATGGTAAGTATGTGGTGCACAAAATTAAAAGTTTTCAAAATCTGACAAATATTAATATTTAAATTGATACAGCTAGGATTGAGTGTGCACAAATTTTGTGTACAATGGTGTCTAATATTTGAGCATCAGTAATTCATTCTTTAAGTATCATTTAAATTAGCCTAGCAGGTAGTAGGGATGTTATGGATATCAAATTTCAGATTTGGATATGGATACGGATATATGAATAATATTTTAACGGATTTGGTTACGGTTACGGATTTAGAACATGTAATAAAATGTATGTACAAGGTAACCATTTGATTTTTTTTCTAGCAATTTTTTGGTATTATAATCATGGAATAAAAAGCTTTTTTTTTAATAATATCTATGGCTAAAGATGAAAGCGACCCGGCAAATGTATCGGCTCAGATAGCAAAAACCTGTCATGACGTGTTTCATTTTTACTCTGCCCCTATCCGAAATTATTCGAAACTTTTTTTATCCGGTTCGGTTACGTTTTCGGATATCCGATAGTTTCGGTTCCGGTTATGTAGCTCCATAACTTTTGGTTTTGGTTTGTAAATATAAAATTTACTACTAACTCGATTACAATACCATCTAGCAGATCAAGGTCTCCATAAAACAAATATATTTTGTGAATATAAATTTCATTGGTTAATTTATTTAGAACTTCACAAACATGCACCAACAATTGTATCTACAAAGATATCTTACATAGTATTTATAACTACATATATCAATACCTCATGATTCATAACAGTTTGTGTCTTTTGTACATTCAATACTGGGAAATGATATGATAATAAAAAACGAATGAACCAATTTGTAACAATTGGTTGTAGTAATAAACACAGTTATAAAATATAGAACAGCAAATGTTATATCAAATTGATGTAATTATTAAAAACACATTGTTATATGTTATTATGCATGTTTTACAGTGGAAATGAATCAGTATATTATATTATAGCACATAGTATGTGATGTTATGACCAATATTTTTAAATTAATTATGTTTGGTTTGAAAGTAGCAAACATACATAATAATCAATTCAGTTACACTTAAACCACTTTAAATTTCCACTTTAATCATTTATCTTAGGCAGAACTAGTCTTATTCAAAAGTGATCATTGATTCGTTGCTAAAATTTAGTGTGACTGATCCCCAATACAATTCTAACCATAATGTAATGTTGGTCAAAACAAACAATTTCACACCAGAAATAAAGGGTGTTATAAGGATGGTATTAAAGTTCATTTAATCATTTCAAAGGCAATAAATACTCTGCACCTTTTATCATTTAATTAACTCGAGAAGTGAGAACCTATTGTGTCTATGAACCATTGCCTCGACAAAAATAAATGTATTGAGTGAACATGACCTCAATCAGTTATTGTTCATACAGCTACATGATAAGTGACTGACCCATGTACTATTATACATATATGTGACATATAAATAAATGTATTGATGTGAATAAAACACTGATTAGACCATGAGTGCAGAGACTCGCTTTTATTAATGCATGTATTAACTTAAGACAAATATTGACATAAATTATGTACCAAAAATCGAAATTCGTTATAGCTGTTGCACATGATCGCACTGGGTTTCCTGGCGGTGGTGGTGCGCGACCCCAACTTGATCCAAGAACTGGAGCGCGAGACCGCACCGTTACCGAGTAGCAATTGGCGCGACGTGGGGGATCGTATGCCCACTGCTCTCTCCAACATGGACGTGGCGCCCTCGTCATACCCGCAACATGTTACGCCGCGTGATCACAGCTTTATTTATCGTAAGTCTTACTATGTATAGTTAATTTATGTTTGGGTTTTCGGTGGTACTACAAAAATTTTAAATGATTATCAATCATGTTAATGTATAATCTTAATAACTTATTCAATTTACTAATTGTTGCATGCGAAACGTTTTTATCACTTGCAACTTATATTAATTAACTAATAATCCTTTGTATCGATAACTTAACATTTCTAACCATATTTCTTGTTATAATCTACAGATTCGTGTTTTTTTTTTTTTCTTATTTGATATTTAATTAATAATCGTGTAGATAATATTCCTTTTTGCAGTCGGTTAAAAATACAACACGGCCCTTTCATACTAACAGTTCGTGAACTAACTATTTCCAAAGGCATTGGCAGGCGTATTAACTTTATATGTGATGAATGTCGTAACTGATACCAGATTTGTATTTCCAAATGCCAATAAGCAGTGGATTTTAGAAGAGCTAAATACTAGTTGTTTAGTTAGCAATGCTATTTTCGTTGCTAAACACAACTGCGACATGTACATGCTAATTTTTAAACTTTAATTAATTGATCTGAAAAATAAATTCCCTATACCGAAGAATCTAACGGTAGCTCCACTAACGCTGAGTCGAAGCGGAACAATCGATTATCTAAAATTATCTAAAATGTTGAATGTATAGTTTATTTAACTCTCATTCCACATTATAATGCACACATACCTGTCGAAATGAAAAAACGATTTTGTTTGAAAACAAGCGACCTACGCCTTCTATGTAATATATGAATTTGTGCAGAATGTTATGTAAATAGGGGTGAAATTTCAAAATTTCGTTTTTAGTCGGATATGCGTCAGTAGTGACATTTGTGCGCTAATATTAAAATATAAATATAGTCTGTTCGACACATGTAATATTTTAATACAAAATTGATGAAAGAGCTGTGATAACTAAACGAGGCCGACTATGTCTACTAGACGATGTGGATATGGGTGCGCTGGTTACAGTGTGCACTCTCGCCATCACACTCATGCTGATATACGGTGCGTCGCGCGGTCGCCCCGCCCACCTGCTGCCTTTCTTCTGTCTGCAGATATTCGATTTCGCTATCACCGTGTGAGTAATAATTTTGAGTTTTTTTTTGTGAATCGAGCTTCAATTAAGCTATATGTTATCGTAATACCTCAAACGAGCAGACGAAACAATAGTTGATCGCCGCCTCTAATCAACTCATACCTGAACCTCCAGCACTTCGATAGGAAAACGTCAAAGGTGTAAAACAATTGATTCGTCGGAGAGAAGTATGGAGCCGGCAAGTGAAATAAATTTAATTTAAACATTGATATTTAGAAAAAATTCTATTCATCTGTATAAAATACCCCAATTTGTGTCCCTTATTCATTTTATATGTCAAAAACTAGAATCTGATTTGAGCTCCAACAGTTCGTAATGAAGTGTTTCAAGTATATCCTTGCAACAAACTAATAAAATAACTTTTATTTTTCACTCGAGTGAACCTTTTGTACTTAAAATTGTAACATCATGTAGGTCTTTTGTACCCCGTTTAATACTTAAAATTGTAACATCATGTAGGTGGCTTAAATGTCAGGTTTTGCAATAAAGTATAAAATAAAAAGTGTCTGTATTATTAAATGACGATCCTTAATACTATCTGTTTGACTCGCTTAAATAAAAACTCGATTTTTTTAAATTGATTCGAAGTAAATACCTTTTATGAAATTTTCATAGCAGATGGTTAAAAAGTACCGACGCTTTCAACTCTTTAGCACAATCTGGCATCAGGACTAAGTCGCTACGGGGGGAGGATAGGCTCTAATTACATTTGAATCACATTGCGCATACCTCCTGCTCCTCGCATTATTTCGGCCTATCTGTAAGTTAATTACTCGCCACAATACACGTTACGATGTTCACAGGTTGACGGCAACTGGATACCTGTGCTACCTGCGTTCCGCCCACCACCTGGTGCCGGCGAACGTGCCGTGGCGCGCCGAGCTCATGAAGCTGTCTCCACCCGCCCTCGCGTTCGTCATCCTCTCCGTGTTTCTCGTGGCCGTGCTTATTAAGGTTCTTCGATTTCAATGTACCTTCATGTGTTCTAAGTATTGACTCAGTCGCTATTTCGAATTCAGTTTAGAATCAAACTTGACTACTGATATGTAATCGTTAGATTTTACTTGTACTTCAAATATTTGCGTTGTTCTCTTATAAAACCAAGACTTGCGTCCGAACTAAATCAGAATCATATCAGAATCGTCCGCAAAATTATCTCTATATAGTGTCTTTCAAAAAATAATTACGATTAATTTTTAAGATTTAATTTATGATAAATTATAAATAAATACAAATATAGACCCAACATTCGAATTTTGTATACATTTTTAGTTTTAACTTTGTAACGTATCCCCAACAGGGCTATTGCATCAGCGTAGTATGGAGGTGCTACAAGTACCTGACCATGCGTACGAACTCCCTCCAGAACTTGACTCCGTTCGTGATCTCCAGCGAGGGCGTGGTGACGGGGGCGCCCTACGTGCCTCCCGCTCCGGACTATTCCAGCCTCCTCCCGGACTACGAAGAGGCTGTGAAGCAGACTCCGCCCCCTTCGTACCGCGCCGCCACTCTCATGGCCGCAGCTAACCCTGCTATCGTCACGGTAACTTTTTAAGTGTTCAATGCTAACCTAAAATTTCAAAATTTGGGATTATCTTCAATATTTCGCGTTCATACTATATCATAAATTAGCAAAGAATAAGCTAGAATACACATTGATAATTATGGATGATGCCATATGACATCATAAGAATCAATTGATTTTAAGGGTAAGATTTTCAGGGTAAAAGTGAACCTTGTTATTACAGCCGGAGACTCCACCGGGTGAGCAGTCCCAGACGGTTTCCAGAGCGAACGCACCTCCCTCGTCTTCGAACCCCTCACCCCCCGTCGCACACACCGTGGTCATGCTACCCCAGCTCGGCACGCAGGCTCGCGTCTGAACTGGACACTGCTATACAGTCGAGTACACCGCTCCAATACACAATGCTGATACCGAATTCCGCACGGTTTATTCCGCTATGTCTTTTCAATGAAGCAAGCCAGTTCATCATTTTAGTTAACTTAATAAGTGAATAAACAAACATACGGCAAACCTTCGCAGAATTGCGTTAACCTTGTTAGCAATGTAAAAATTTAGTTGATCCATATTTTGTCGCAGCAGATCAGGGAAAAAATAAAAATGTCCACCTACAAGTGTATAGTAGTCCGCATATAGTACTATTTCTATAGGATGCTTTAAATTACAAATTAAAGTTGGAATATTATGGAATCTGAAATTTGATCTTTTTTTTCGTATGTTATAAACAGTAATAATAAAGCGAGAACTTAGGTTGAGCAAAAAAATCTAATTTTAACATGTTAACAAATATAAAAATTTAGAGTAGATTGATGAATTTTAAAAATATATTTTTTAATTTATTATTGCATTTAGTGGGGCTGTATACTCGAAATTTCGTTTATTTAATGTTTAAATTGTGCCAATTATATTAAATCACCAGTATTTCAACTTAATACAAGGATGCCTGCAGAATCGCTGGGTAATCGATTCTCGGCTAAAATTTCGGAGCGAAACACGTGTTGGTGACGGTATGTGTGTTGGTATATACTATTATTTATCATAAATGCATGTTTTCCTTCGTGGGAGGGAGGGAGGGAGGTTCTATGCATGTATAGAAGTCCATCATACATTGTGCTTGCGGATAGTTGCAAACTAATTTAATAACTGACCACTGACACGTGAAGTTTTAACTTTTTCAATTTCAAACTTGCATGTTCTTTAGCAACCCCAAAGGTAAATCCTATTAAAGTTCTTGTATTAAGATGGATTACTGAACTCGTCGTGTTTCTATATTCGAGGTTAATATTATTTACTGCTGTCGTATTTAATATCATCTATTCGTCATAACTGGAGTTACCCACACGACAGACGGCCTTGTAATGTTTAAGTATTGACACTTGGCTTCATACCATTAACGACCTACCGAAAGGCATGAGTGTTTCTCCATAAACGGCGGAAGAGGGCTAAAGCATACTTCACCACCCTGCTTCAGTGCGGTTTAGTTTAGAGATTAGTGGTCAACAGAAGTAATGGCATTATAGTTTGTAATTCACATTTTTAGAAAGTGTAAAATTAGTGTTTACATGCGAAAATTTTACTCAAAATTGACATATTCCTTTCAATAACTCGGCATCATAGCCATGCGTAGAGATATCATTATCGTGCCATATGATCTCATAAAAATAAAAGTAAGAAACATGCATATGCTGTTGTGGTTATAATCTTTCAAAGAACTAAAACTTTCTGCCACTTCAGTAATATTATTAATTCATTTGAATAATATTATATTTTTGTATTTGCAATGCATTTTCTCCACGAATATGTAAGGAGGCGCCATCGATCCGTAAGTCATAAGTCAGCCTATTCTGTTTGAAGCGCTCTGGTGATAAACGAACGAGGCAATGATGTCTCGTTCCTCCTGTTAGAGGTCGCTGTGCTTGTACTACCCATTTTAATCTGATTGTACCCGTGCATTAAATGTTTTCTATCTATCACCCTACTTCTAAAATCAAACGAGATATATATCTTTAACGTGGTTCAATTGTAAAGTATGAAAGCCAATCAGTAGCTTGATTAGTTTAATCGCTTCTTGGCCGGCAATATGTCGATGTAAATGTCGGACTGTCCACGGGAGAAAGGCTTAAATAATATTGCAGCGACTACTGCAAATTATTTTAGACGTATTTGAAAAATTTTTATTCCCTCGCGGTGTTTTAGTAATATTGTAAAATTGTATGCGCATATAATCCTTTCTGTAAGTAGTTTCAATAAGGCCTAACTTGTACAAAATTACTTATTTATTTACTTATGGAACCTATGTTATTATGGCCGGAAGGCCTATGGCTTCTATGTAGGCATATAGTTATTTCTGAAACTTACAAGTTTTAATAAACTATATCTAAATACATGTTATATTTTCGAAAAATAATGTTAAATTTTGTCAAGGTGTCTTAATCGCTTAAACAAATATTTTAGGGAGAATTAAAGTTTTAATCGCGTAATAAAAATATCTGAACTTATTATTTTTAATGATATGTCAAGACAAAGCTGTTATATGACAAAAAATACAGTTGTGGCCATATAATTAAGAACAATTTGAAGTTCCAGAATTTTCTATCTAAATCATGTCATGTGTATTAAGTTATGTGTTCCTCATTAGAAGTAACTATTATTAAATAGCCACATGAATAGAGCAAACGGCATTAGGAATATAGAGCAAAGTTGCAAACTATTTTTTTACACATTTAATCTATTCTCTATAGTAACAAATTGAAATAGTAAAGAAAACTATTTATTAAACTGCATGGGAATTGTTTTATTTGAAACTTAGATTACATAATCACATTAACGTGAAGTGCGTAAAGAAAAAAGCAATTTAATATATTTCAAACTAAAAGACTAATAGTAGCATGTCCACGGCTTTTAATTACTGCTCTACACCGGCGAGGCATTGACTCTTATAAATTTTCGAGAGATAAGAGTTCCATTCTTCTAAGGAAACGTCGCACAGCTCTTAAATTGCCACACTGTCGATTTGAAACTTTTCTTGACTTCGAGCCAAAGATGCTGATGATGCTATATGGGTTTAGATTTGGGCTATTAGAGGGCCAATCTAAGACAGAAACTGATTGTGATGCGAGAAATACATCAACGGTGGGTGCAGTATGCTTTGGTTCGTTGTCGTGATGGAATATCCAAATAACCGGAAGCACGTTTTTAGCATAAGGTAACATTATTTCTTCCAGTATATTTTTATATTGGAATTGATCCATGTTTCCATCTATTAGCTTAACAGGTCCAACATGAAGTCCAGAAAAATACCGCCAAATTTTCAAATCTCCCCCACCCTCCACCCCATGTTTTAATGTAACTTTTTTGTACTTAGGATCGAATGCTTTATTCGGAGGGAGTCATATGTATCGTATATCATTCGAACATTCTCTGTTTATTTTTCTTTCGTCGAACAATAACTGTCCAGTTTTCTTATCCTGCCGAGATTGCTGAAGGGTTGTTTTTATGAAATATTATTTTCTCAGGTAGACCGTTAAGGATTTTGTTTTGGCAAACGAACGACATTTCGATCATCTCGACAAGATGATTTTCTCTGTTTAGGTACACATTGAACATTTGAAGTAGTTGGATAAGTAAGAAAATGATTCGCAGTGTGGAAACAATCGTTTTAGAGCATTACAGATGGTCGGCTACCTGTTAATACGACCAATTTTTCCCCATTGTTTTTATATGAAGGAATCACCTGACTTTTACAGCACTAAAATGCGCCAAAATTATACAAATAATGACCTACAGCCACAGAGTCACAGAGTGTTCTCTATTTAAATTTGAATAAAAAAATAAACTATCCACCGTTCTTAATTATGTCATCAGCCAGTAAGTAATAACACTAGGTTCAGATGTAGAGTATGAACGAATGTACTGCTAGTAGGGAATAGTTTTATGATACCGAGTTCTTAATAATATGACCATATCTGTATACTTAATAATTATATTTATAAATTATTGTATCTTTGCTTTACTTTATAGCTATATTAACTAGGTTAAAGATCAGGGATAAAAGAGTTACGTTATGTTCTAGAAGTTCAACAGGTAGATATAAAGTCAGTGTTAAGGTAATGGATTATATGGTATTTATGTAAGATCGGTCTACAAATTATCATTGTTATTTAAACTTAAACCTGGATTTTGTTTATTATATAAAAGCATGTCATAGATAAATTGATGTATCAATAGTTTTTGATAATTTTAAAATTGAACTTGTGTTACTTTGACATTAATTTTTGTTTCTTTGTTATGCAAATGCCATAAAAATTTAATAATATAGTATGGTAAAGTATAAAACAATGGAGAGACTCATATTTACTATAAATAAAACCAGATCACAAAATTGTCGTTTACTGGAAGATTTAACTGATAGTTTCTTGATCGACCATACCTACAAATTTATTGACATCGTGTGTGTATATTAAGTACATAATATCGAACTTAATAACAAATAAAATTCAAATGTGTTTCATTTACAACCTAATTCTTAAAGATTTATTTCCAAAGGATACAAAATTTTTACAAGACATTTCTTAATACTGGCTGAAAATTTTAGTTGAAATCAATGTCAGCTGATTTACCCCACATTAGGATGATAATGTTAATATACTTATGTTAGTATATTATGTTTATGATTAGGATACCAAGAGATAATTGACTATGTAAATAGGCAAACTAGATAAATCTAGTTGTGTCTACGTCCGTTATCAGTCTTACTTTTCTAATAGCGTAAACAGTCCACATGCGAGAACCGATATGGCGCCCCATTAAAGCTGACTAATGTGACACCTTAAAAAAATCGTATTTTTGCATAGTCAATATTTCATCATTTAATTCAGTTGAAACTTTCATAAGTAAAGAAAGCTGATCTGCTACTTTCTTAATACAATAATTTCAGACCACACCCAATTCAACGATGAAATGAGTAATATTTTTAATAGTAACTGTCCATATATGTATATGCCTGACGTTAACAAATAGCACTCGCACCCGTAACGATTGTCATACATTTTTATCAGGCATTTAATAAATTGCCGGTTTGTCCCATTTTATAATTCTGTGAGTTGTACATATGAATTACTTGCAATAGCTACAAAAACGCAAATAAACTTATTTTTACCTTCTGATACAACTTCCATTTTGCCTTAATTTATAATTAAACCGATAACTTCGGTATTACAAATATGATAAGTCCCATCAAAATCTGCCCAATAGTTTCCGTAATTCCAATAAACTATATACTTATATATTTGATCTTTATATTTTACAAAATAGTTATATTAAAGTTTAAAAAATAAATTTATGAAGAGATTCGGTCCCGCGTCATGTGTATTGTTAAAAAAGTTTGAATTAATGTGCGCGAACGATCTCTGCTGAAGTCTTTACAAGGGGTGATCCAAAAGTAATGATAATCAGTAATAAATACAATGAATATGATAATAAAAAAAAATTATTTTTGGACATAGTCTCCTAACAAGTCTATACATTTTGTCTATCTCTTTTCTAAACCTAGAATTCCCTTAGAAAAAAAATCTTGATCTTGACCCTCAAAAAATTCCTCAACAGCGGCCATCACGTCGCTATTGTCGTCAAATTTCTTGCCCCGGATGTGTTCCTTGAGCCGAGGAAAGAGAAAAAAGTCACTGGGGGTTAGGTCCGGCGAATAGGGGGGGGGG
>PDGT01000041.1:1348095-1400576 GCA_003671415.1 Megathymus violae
TTGAATGGCAGCCATGGCAACTGAAGTTTTTTGAGCCGGCGCGTTGTCTTGATGAAACAGCACTCCAGCCCGCAGTTTGCCACGCTTTTTCTCCTTGATAGCATCCCGCAATCTTCTTATTTGTTCTGCGTTGTAGAAGCCCGTAATAGTGGCTCCCTTTTCCAAATAGTCCACCATAACAATTCTTTTAGCGTTCCAAAAAAACGGACACCATAACCTTCCCTGTTGAGCTTGACACTTTGAATTTCTTCGGCGTCGCTTCGTCGGCTTGTTTCCATGTCATTGATTGTTGTTTGGTTTCGGGATCATGGTGGTGGATCCAGGTCTCGTCCATGGTCACAAAACGTGTCAAAAAATTCTCCTTGTCCGATTGGAACTTTTCGAGATTTGCTTTCGAAGTGTCGACTCCTTTCTGCTTTTGTTCGTCGGTTAACATTCTCGGCACCCAACGCGCAGAGACTTTTCTTATATGCAATTCGTTCGTAATGATTCTTTAAATATTGCCATATGAGAACCCTATGACCTTAGTTACATGCCTGATAGTCAGTCTTCTATCGGCCAATACAATTTCTTCAACTTTTTTCACGTTTTCTTCAGTGAGGGACGTGGATGGCCGTCCTTCCCGATGTTCGTCTTCTGTCGATGTTCTTCCCAGCTTAAACTCCTCTACCCAGCGTGCAACTGTGGAATATGGAGGGGAAGAGTCCCCTAATGTTTCCACTAAGTCGCTGTGTATGTCTTTGGTAGACATTTTTTTCAGGCAGAGGTATTTAATGACAGCTCTGATTTAATTTTTTTCCATTTTGAAGTTCACTCCCCAGAATTTCGTATTCAAATGAATATAACTCTCGGGAATCATGACCTATTTAAATGATTTTTTGTACCTGACCTAATGGATACCTAAGTGATTAGAAGACAATAAATTATTATTATTCTGTGCACTGGAAATAATCGATTATCATTACTTTTGGATCATCCCTCGTATGTTATACTCAGGTCTATGCTAGTGGTCCATTCATGTACACATGGATCGGATTGCAAAAGTATGATTATATGCACTTATTTTATCATGTGGATCATTATTATAGGTACCTACTTACGTAGTATTACTTATAAATATTAGGTACAACAATGACTTGAGCACCTAGTGTTTCTCAGCCTTCTAGAGATTATAGGTTTCTTGTGTATTCTATAACACTTACGTTAAGTTAAGTTCTGCATTTTACTTTATTTTCATCACGCATAAGTGTGATTCTGTCTTTTCGGTGTGCAAAGGATTCGAATTAAATTAATATACCTAGGATAGCTATTACACACCTTTTACTTGATAGAGGTAAATGATACTCAAAGCTGTACCTATTTCAATCATTTATTCCTATGAAGGATTGTATTTATTCCCAATTTGTGTGTTTTGTTTATCTTTACTACGTAGCAAAAGTGAAAAAAAATTATGACAGTGATTTACAAACATTGAAGTTGACATGCGCATAAACGGTCTGAGTGAGGATCTTTTGTAATACATCCGATAACTGTTATAACCGAATGTGCTACACATCAACTTTAAAATCGATATCAGATTTTTTAAGATTTTTTTTAATTCCCTGCGCTCGACTTCACGCTCGTTCTTAAGAATTTTACTTTACTTATGCTAATGAATCCATGACAATTCCTTCGTAATTTTTGTTTATAATTTACCTGACTTTAATTTTCAAAGTTAATCAAACGTGTCTATAGCAACTATTGATTACTTATACATTTGGTAATAGTTGAATCTTTAATTCAAATTCTGTACTTTTATATGTATCCGGAATATCCGAACAGAATTATTGATATGTATCCGTTAAATCCTCATACTTAAAATCTCCGAATACTTCATACGCTAGTCGATACAGTAGCTAGAGCCATGCCCCGTCTCCATCATTTACGCGTTCTCTATTTATATCGACGGCTCTCCCCGCGACCCTCCGCACCGCGCAAGCGCATTACACACCTGAAACTCCGAAAGTGAAAATTGCACATCATGGTACCGCTCAATGTAGAGCGTGTTACAGGATTGTCACGGTAAATTAACGTTAATTAACACCGCAAGGACTAGAAGCGGCCGCCGCGACGTCCAGTGTGCCGCGAGAATGGCCGATGTCTTCACGACGGCGATTCTTTCCGACACTGCGGTAATTCTGCGACACGAATCAGCTGTGCTACCGGCGAAAGTCGCGCTCTCGTGACGTTCCTCCTGGTTCGCCGTAAGACCTGCAGCCGTCGACACGATGGCATCTACGATGCAGCTCGAGTTCACTCAGGCGATGACAGACTTCAAGACTATGTTTCCCGACATGGACGACGACGTGATCGAAGCGGTGCTCCGGGCAAATCAGGGTGCAGTTGACGCGACGATTGATCAACTGTTGGCGATGAGCACCGACAATCAAAACGAACGGTTGCGGCTGGAGATGGAAAGAGTGGAGAGCAGCTCACCCTCCCGCCGCAAGGACAGGCGCGCGGCCTCGAGGCATATCGAGAACGGGGACGACGACGATACTACGGCCCTTGTGTAAGTTTAATAACTTTATTAAAATTGAGATTTTCATTCGGTCGTATTCGTAAGAATCAAAGTGTAGGGCTGCGTCTCTACAGACTTATGAGTTGAAATATTCAAGAAAAACCTATTGTACTGTTTCAATGATGATTAATTATTGATTGATAGATTGATTTAAACAGTAATGAGTACAATTACATGTCAAGTCCCTTTAATGAAAGATTTTTTCGGTAAAGTGACTGACATCGCCGTATCATAAACATGGGCAAATTTAACACTATAAATAGTTCTATGTATGATGTGAAAGTAAATAAAAACCCGTAAGTGAATATTCAACTCGCTTAGGATTCATTTGCGTAGAACTATATGAAATATAAAAAAAATCGCGTTTTACGTGAAAATTAAAGCTCTGTATTTCGTTAAAGAATGGAATACCTACTTAGGAAGAGATAAGGAGGTAAATGGTCAATTCAATCTTTTTTATTTTAATTTATTCTAATTTTTTTACATACATTTTTATTTTAATTTATTCTTAAAATCATATGTTATTTCATTTACTGTATCCATTAATCACCTAGCTTTATAATTTATGTACAGAGCTTAAATTTGTTTCTCCTAGCATATTGTTGGGAAAGAGAATAAGACAGACGGAGAAACA
The DNA here is from genome assembly GCA_003671415.1 of Megathymus violae. Classification (NCBI taxonomy): domain Eukaryota; kingdom Metazoa; phylum Arthropoda; class Insecta; order Lepidoptera; family Hesperiidae; genus Megathymus; species Megathymus violae. The sequence goes on from PDGT01000041.1 coordinate 1,351,290, forward strand.
CATGTTGAGAAAAGTTGAAAGATATTTGCTCCTGTATTGGCTTAGATATGTGAAATATACGAATACAATACAGAGTTACGATTTGGAGGATAACACTTCGCATTTTAAGACAGTAGGTCTACACTAACACTCCTCCTCTTTTAGTGATTTGTTCTCATGGGCATTGCGCCTAGCATTATGCTAATTAAATACTTTGAGGTAGTGAGAATCAGCTTTGGGATGAAATACTTAGAATTTTGTTTCCAAATTTCAGTTAAAACTTCGAAATAATACGTATGTACTCTGGGAAATTCGAAAAAAAGTGAAAGTTATTGAAATCCTTTGAAATTTTTAAAGTTTTGGTAATGTGTTATGATAAATATTATTGGTAAATATTTATTTATTTAAACTTACAACTAACGTTACAGGACTCTTATGCGTTTGTTCATAATTTCAAATTGATGTCGGAATTATGAAACTGTGTTAATAATTATTCAGGAATTATGCCCAAATAATAAAAATATAATACAAATACAATATTATGTTCAAAAGTAAAAATCTTATTGCATATTGGCATTACAAGTAATGAATTTGAAAATCTCTCAAACAATCGTATATGAACCTGTGATTCTGTTCATACGTGATTTTTGGCGCCCATTAACCCTTTTTCTACCCATTATTGTTTATTCACAGTCTCATTTTAAAACTCATAAGATTTAGAGAAACTTAAGCAGGTGGTAAAACTTACTCAATAATAACTATACGGACGGATAGAGTTGAGAAGTGTTATGAGAGAACAAACTACTTCGAAATATCGATCTTCCTATTTGTGTCACTAGTAACCCGCTAGCTCGCTACGATTGGAAAAAAATAATTTTTACATGTACAGATCATACATGATGTACAGATGTACATGTACTAATGTGTGAAGTGACTCGTGTTTATAAAATTTTATTCTTTTACGTGGCAGTTTATGAGCACTTTCCATGAGAAAGTTATTTATTTATTGCTACAAATACAAAATAACAACCAAAACATTATTTACTTTTCTCCCAATATAACTCTTCTTACTTTAATTATAGCTGTAGATAATAAGTACAACAAATTCGGTACATTTACATTTATTATTAACCCCGATACAACTACATACGAGTACAATGCCTTGTACTTAAAAAAGGTAACTTATGAACAATATTTTACGTGCTTTTATTTAATCTATAATAATGTGAAGCAGATCAGTAACCCTATAATCTTATAAATAGTAGTTGCATGGCCTGTAGTTGGGAACTCATTCTTATCTACATACATCTCTAGAATGATAGTCTCACGGGGCAAACTTGAATAAAACCGGTAATCTTATAAAAATAAATTAGTAATAAGCTTCTGCTCGAGACTGCGTAATGAAGTCGCACTCTGTTATATCTATGGTAAGTAAGTATTACTTAAATATAATACTCAGTCACTATAGATTATTTAAAGGAATGCTAACGACACAACTTAGGAGAGAATGAGTAGATTGATTGTAGTTATTATCTCCTTAACAGGTATTTTATGTAGGGTGCAGTATTTTGGACTATCAAGTTGCCTCAAAGATATCAAGAGCCTAGGATTTCATTAGTGAGTTAAAAAGGTTAACTTCAAAGAACGAAAAGTTGACAACTAATACCTCTGTAAACACATGTCTAGAATGTTAATTTTTTTTTTGTTATATAACAGTAGTAGGGTGGGTGACCTCTCATAGTAAAATATTTTTTGAAATACTTCAGTCCGTTCCGGAGCACGTATAACCGTCAAGATCGATCCATATTGTGTGATTACACAACAGTAGCTAGTCATACAGTAGGTCTTCGAGTAGCCGTCCACCATTTCGCAATAGGCCTCCTCAGTTACGAAGAGAGAGACGTGTATCTAAAGAAGTACAGCTTATAGATAGTAGCCATACATATAATGTACATTAAGATGTTTTTATTCGTATTATTTTCAGAGATGTTGAAGACGAATCAGTTCCCCTTGCTGTAAGAAGAAAATGGGTCCCACGAATGCTCGCACCCCTTCCACCTATGTTTCTCCGAATTCCACCGGGCACAGACGCAAGAATAGATTTAAGTTTAGAGATGGACGATGATCGAATTGCAACTTTACTTCAGAACGAGGAGTTTATGGCTGAACTTAGATGGAACCAGGAGTTTATCGCTGCATTAGACAGTGACCAGGGTCACAAAACAAAATCCCACGATGATGAGGCAGCCTTTAAAGAAAGGTTAAAGAATATGGGAAAAGGTAAATACAAAACATGGTTATTTCATCATCATTTCATTACAAACCATATTGTCCCACTGTTGTTCTCAGGTCTTCCCTCACAATAGGGATTAAAGCCACAGTCCGCCACGCTGGTCAAGTGCGTGTTGGCAGAGTTCATATACCTTTGAGAATATTATGATGAACTCTCAGGTACGCACCGTTTCCTCACGATGTATTCGCCTTCATCGAAGCAAGTAATAATTAATTTATTATACGCATATAATTTAAAAAAGTGCGCGAGACCGACATTCACACTACTGCGCTACAATTACTTTTCTTTATGATTAATAATACAACTGTTTATGAATAGTTTATTATGACGGTCCTATAGATTAGTTAACGGGGGCCCTGCCTACCCAACAAGGGCCAGTTAGAGATAATTTATTTTATTTTCGGATATGAGTAATTATTTATGATATCTCATTCGCCCATTCCACCCTAAACGCAGGATATATTAGTGTGAGAGTGTGTGAGGGTTTATTAAAAACCTCAAACTGTTTTTTGTCGTAGCATCGCGCAAAAAATTTGCACAATTGTCGCGGATGTTCAGTCGAGGTGGATCGAGAAGGAACGGGGGCACGCGGGCGCCTCCGCGCGGGCCTCCTGATAGTCTTCTCCTGGAAGAAGAACACAGCGACGATGATGAACGTTCACAAGAAACAAGCAACAAGCTATAGCTGTCACGTACAGCATATACATTGCACACATAGAGCGGCCTCTGGACAATGTAATGTTTTGTTTAGAGATGAGAAACTTCAAAATTAGTTATGAGGAGCTTATGGTATATTTTGCCGTTTTCCAATTTCATCGCGGCTGACAAAATTTACATTGTCTCAGCCCACGGAACGGTCATAAAGTTTGGCGCGAACTACACATTCTCCATGCGCGTTGCTTAGTTGCGCTTCATCATTTGTCAACGCCTTACCACTAGGCCTTATGAATAGGGGTAAAATAAGGTTTCGAATAAGACTGGAACGCTTAGATAGGATGGGATAGATAAGTTGATTGGTTATGATAAAAATGTCGAATAACATATAACATGGATTGTGTCGAATAACATATAACATGATGATGGGTACTCTCCGGACATTGTTTTACTAAAAATTGTAAATATTTGTTGTTTCACTACTACAGTCGTTCAATATGTAGATTGCTTGAATCGATGTCTGCAATTAATTGCACCACCCACTACACTTGCAGGCATTAGCGATCGCGCTAACAAATCAGTTGTAGCCTTAAAGTGCACTTAAATCATTCGTATCTCTTATTTTTTAATTGCACTCTAGACTTTGATTGAATAGCAACTAATGTTAATTTTCCTTAGAGCTATTTAAAATAACTGATATTAATTAAACTTTATTAGTTTCTAAGTAGTATGGATGTAGTGCTTGGTGTTATTTATGTAATATTTATTTTGATTTTATCATATCAAAAATTAGTAATTTAAGAGTGTAAAAGAAGAAAGATGTAACGTTTAATTATTGAATAGGCTGACCTAAGCAAGCTCTTTCAAGATTAAGTCATTGTGAATTCACGATAAAGATAAATAAGATAGACGAAACATATGCACAAATCAAATTACACCATACAAACTTACGGTGATTACCTGATTACTCTGAAAAACTTTAATTTGCAATCAAATAATTATTAGACTTAAAATAATTGCAAAAGCCATTGTTATTATAACAAAAATCGGAGTAAGTCGGAACAAACAGTACGAGTTAACAGAAAATAGATGATTATAATAGAATACTACAAAATAAGTAGCAGTAGGGCTGTCTGATTTTTTCGTTACTGAAGTGCATAAATGCAGGAAAAAAAATATTACCTTCTTAAGCATAATTCAAATTTTAGTAATACTTATGTTGCAACTTTCCAATTGTAATATAGTATGTTTCTAAAGCTGAAAATTGAAGTACTTAATTAAGCTTTCTAACGCAATAATAAATAAATTATTATTTCTTATATGTGCTGTATTTAATTCTTGGGATACTGAGTGGCTTTCTTGTTAAATAAAAAACGAACATGCGTTTTGCACAGAAAACATAATATAATATTATTGCGTATTAAGAGATTTACTTTGAATAATCTTAACATAAAATATGTTTGTGCATTTTTAGACATGCAAACATATTTATTATTATCTACGTAAGTATGGAAGAAGAATGTGTATGAAAAATACGTCATATGTGGGTAATGGAGCATGATGAGCACTCAATCGAAGAATATAACAGAAACCGCCCGTCAATGGACGCGTCCGTGCGCATCGCGAAAGTCGGATCGCCCGCCGCGCGCCGCGGAAACGACTTCGACGCGCCCAACACGTCGCGCCGGCGCCGCTGCACCACTGTGCGCAAAGTGCGCAATTTTTGCGTGTTAATGTTATGCTCAATGCGGGTCATGCCAAGTAATTAATTCTACTTTATATACATATTTAGAGAAAATAATATATTTGGTTATTAATGACTCAGACGTCCATCTGGTATCGAGTGACTACTTTAGCCGATCGACATCTAAAAGCAACCTCAAATAATGTTTATAAGTATAATTACCTTATAACATGACAGTGGCCACTCAATATCATATTGCTCGGCTGCTTTTTCATCAGTCTTTCGAGACTACAAAAAATTACACCAATTACTACATGTAGTTTCCTAGCCGTATAAGTAAAACTTTTATGCAGTCCTACATTTCTTTACATATTTATAAGATAAAATATTTGTAATTGCAGGCTTCAATATCAAAAATACATAAAATAATACTTAGTTGAGTTGTGTTCTCTTGAGAGTATAAAAAGCGATCGCCCAGGTCGATCAAAAGCAGTGAGGCGACCAGCTGGACTTTTCCAATTCGCATATTCTCTGGTCCCCTGAATAGCATAAATAAATATTGTGCTGTAATAACACCACATAAATCTAATTTGTATACTCAAAGCATTCGTCGTATTTCCATTTCCAATACGTATCTATTGGACGCGCAAAATTCAAAAATACACCTATCTAAGCTTTGTATGATATGTGTAGTTTGTACGGATCGGCGGACAGCACGCCGCGAGTTACGCAGCGGGAGGTGAAGGTGATACGTGGTTACACGAAAGCGTCAGAAGATACGGAGCTCGCAGCGCTCGTACATCGCAACTTGTGGAGTAATCTCACAGGCGTCTGTCAAAACAATTACTGTTAAAAATAAAGTGCAGCGGTAAACCTGACAGGGCGTTATCGCACATCGTCGTATGCAAGTATCATGGAGACAATCCACTGGCTGCGTAGAGCACGTCGCACGTGCATTCGTCACACATCACGGACCTTCAGATATTCTTTTAGTTTGTCTTTACACTTCGTGCTATCCGCACGCATGGCGGCGCGCCCGTTCCCGCGCAAAGTGACTATAAACCGGTGATGCATGCGAGCTCAGTTTGAAAAAGTGTGCTTGCAAATCGCCCAACGCATCTAAAGTCATTGTTTCGTGAGTATATTTTACCTTACTCTCATTATTTTGTATTTATTATATTCACATATTATCTTAAATATTCATGTATAATGTATTAAACTACAATCTAAACGGTCGAGCTCATTTAAAAATACCGACCCAGTAAAATATGCATGAATTTTAACGATCTCTGCGAAAATGTTTAATTTAGACACAGCTTAATTTAGCTATGAAATGTTGATAAAATATTGAAGATACATTACAAGAGTCGAGGTCTAGTTTTTTTCTTAAAAGCTATATAAACATGAGCTTTTGAAATTAATTAAAAACCGGTCAGGTTGGATTGGATTGGAATTCGTAAGTGCTTCCATTGACTGTAAGAGATGCAGTTTCAAGATGCGTGCAGTTTTAAATAAATAAAAGTATAAGGTTAGCATTCCTCTCAAAAAAAATGTAGGTAGCTTCGGTTGATTTACTTACGTCAAAATGGTAATATAACCAAACACTAGTACTAAATGTACTGTGAAACAAGTTGATTCATGTAATCTTGCGTTTGAATCAACGTTGCTTACAAAGTTCTCTGATCAACAACTACTACCGACATGTCATAGAATTAATTATATGTCATTTTACTTGAGATTTATTACAGAATTAAATGAGTTTTCTTACACCAGGTCATTCTTAAATATAATAATATATCCCCAATATTAAAGAACCGTTTGGAACATATGGAAGTGCGTACATAATATCTTAATGATTAAATAATTTCGAATAAAATTGAAATTTGTTGAAATGCAGAGGTCCAACTGAGAAGAACTCTACAGTTGCAGATAAGAAAATTTAAAAACAAAAGCAATTATAAATATGATGAACTTCAAATAGGCGTGTTAAATTTAAATCTATATAAATATATATATACGTTTATATATATTATTGATAGTAAGTGCGTCTGTTAGAGATCGTGCAACCTCTGCACGACTTGACCGTCTGAGGTTTTATTCTCACAATATAAATATGTTTTTGAGACGGTGCTTCATAAGGCTATTATGACGACTAATAAATAATAATATTATTTAGTTCGAAACCTAAACTTACATGATTAAAAAGCTGGGAGTGAGAAACGATAATCCTGCTAAAGTACTTAGAAGTTGCATTGCAGAGATCAATGCCCTCCGTTAATAAAGTTGAGTAAGTCCCAAAGAGCTACTTATGAAAATTATGAAACTCCTTGCTTATGAACTGTAGGGTACACTGAAATTCAGTGGACAGCAAATAGTAGAATGCTCGCTCGTTTAACTCAACACCGTGTCTCTACGTAACGTACACCACATTATGTAGAATAAAACAATGTCTGTGTGTCTGAACGTGACAATCTCAAATGATATTGTTTTTGCCCATGATCCATTAAGTAATTTATGGGCAAAGAATGAATTTGAAAAACCTATAGAACGTTTAATAATAAGTATTTATAATTGTGTCGAATATGATTACTATTTGCGAACCTAAGTGTCATGTATTTTGTAACAAAGCGAGGGAACGTCATCAATTGAATATAAAAATACCTGTCATGCAACAATTTCGCTGGACGACGAGATTCTTCAGTTTTTCAATAAACAATAAAAGTTATTCTACATATAAACTGTAGAGGATTAATTTTCGAAGTCATAGTAAAATTTACATTATCATCTAATGCATAGCTTAAATCAACTAAGAGCACGACACGACGGAGGAAATTATAATTAAACAAAAATGAAATCTATAATAATATAGTGAAATTCTGTTTGAAGTTGGTTTTTACAAACACTTCAATGTCATGTCACGTCGTGTCTAGTGTAAACTCCTGTCTGAAATAATCCCGGAAAAAATGGTTAGTGAATTCATTAATGAACTTTAATGAAAGTTTATAAATTTAAAGTATTACAGTGTTTTAATTATCTGTTTTTAATCGAAGATAAATTATGATTAAGTGGTATGTTTTAAATTATTATGGGGTTTAAAGGACTCCACTCATCCTTGAGTCCAACGTGCTCATGATGTAAAAGTCAATATGTATGACGTAACAGTCCGTTTAGTCGTCACGGTATGATACTGGCGCGCATATACGAAGGCAGGTATATATCTTCTAGAATCAAGCTTAAAACATTTTACGTATTTTGGTTGCAGTGTCAGAGCGTCGGTAATAAGCGGGTATCAAGTTTGTAGCTTAACCAGCAGCGTGTTGGTAACCATTGCTGTTATGGGTGTACGAGGGCAAGGTGACCACTTACCACCTGTGCGTGTCCGTCGGCTATCGGCGGAAAAAAGTAAATTTATTATACAAAACTTAAATTCATATACCTATGACGGGTACAAAGTTAGAAAGCTGGAAATTGCGCGGCAATTTATCAGTGACGTCTCTTGTACTAGAGATATTCATAGGCATTACCATTAAATAACCCGTCTGCTCGTTTGCCAGCCATCAATATAAAAAATATGCTGCTGTTCTTATTTTTTGACAGCATTTTGTTTATAATTTCAAAAGAAACATTAAAGAGACAAAATATATACAAATTGCTACAGGAGTAGTAAGAAGAATCATTTTTAAAAATAAGACGTGTATTTAATATTTTTCCTGTCATAGTTGTTTAATTTACGGCCCTGTAACTCAAACAGCCTGCTTGCCGAGAGTCTCGAATTTCATTACCGGCCGGGGCACACTTTTATGTGAAAAGTATATAATATGTTTTCTTGCTGGTCTTACTCGTCCGTAATTCGTACTGTGACGTTTATTTATATACGTGATTATCGCAGAGAATTACAGTGCAGGTTTATGAGCGTGTGGGTGTATTCATTATATTAATTATTTGTGTGTTAATTATTTACCCCTCTTAGTACTTTATTATTTTAGTCGTATTGATTTGTTATCACATATGCTGAGGGAAATATTGAGCATATTAAGGGAAATTAAAAAATCATAACAGCTAAATCTTAGTTTATGTTATTTCTTAAATACCTATGTGGGATCCAGTAAGAAATATAAAGAAAAATGAGTTGTCTCTTTCTATCAATTACCAAAAATTGTGTGTAATCATTAAATGAATTTAATAATAATTTAAATATAATGGACGACTAATGTTGATTTTCCGATTATATTATATGAACTATTGTGCTAATATTATGTATCACTCATTACGTCATCATAAACACTCGATTGTTGTCCGTGGTAATGAAACTTTAAATGAACTCTCAACCACGAATCGTTCAAACGACAACAATATATCAAAGGTTTACGACGTGAAATCAACTGTCCAGCGGAATTAAACTTCCGCAGAGAATGCAGTTCCATTACGATAAATTATGGCCTCACATAAATTATAACACTTAAGAACAATATTTATCTATGCTATAACATGACCAATAACAATAGAAGCTAGTGATGCTGAAAGGAGCGTACATTCCTTGTAGCAAACGCCTCAATCAACATAAACTTAAAGAATCTTTAAACGTTGTTTACCTTCATATGCTTCTTTATATTTATGCTGATTGAACTTACACTGGCGCCGCGGTGCACAAGGCCATTTTTTTAATGTAGAATAACTGAATATTTTTTCTGTTTTTTGGTATCAAAGATAATGTCCGCAAAGAGCTATACCTAACTACAATTTTTCTTTTACTGGAAATCGGATTAACGAAACTCTCTTTTCAAAACTTCTTTAACTGCACAAAGTATATAATCTCATTCACAACTCACACACTATCACTAATACTAAAGTACAAACCCGTATCAATAAATATAAAAGTAATAATACTGTTGTAAAATATATTCATATTCTTTAATTCTCGGTTCTGAATACATTATAACGCAGCGTATTAAATATTTACTAAATGATCTACTGGATAGTCCTTTCATTCAGTAGCAATACACCTACACTCAAAAATGTATTTGTAATTATGGAAAAAAAAACACTCGGAATGAAGATAATGTCTACAGTTCCGGATTATAAAACCCCGACAAAATGATATTATGGCATTTAAGATGTAACTCTATAATAACGTAATGGATTTCTTTTACCAGGATCCGACTGTTTGCAGGTCATAATGTAAATTACTCACAGCGTATATTGTGCATTATTATGCATACTTGAGCCACCATGAATCGTAATAAACTAAAGGAAAGGCTGGTAGCGTAACACAATTATTTAATTCAAAATTTCTCTAATCCATATTTATGTTCATCTATATCTATACCTACTAATAAATAAAATTGGAGTGTCTGTTTGTAATATTAAAATAACCGCTTTTTGCTACATGCATGTGAATGTATATACGGTACATATACCAAAATAACATTTTTTACAATTTTTTTCCGTCTATCTGTCTGTTTTTTCCGGCTAATCTCTTAAACGGCTGGACCGATTTTGACGGGACTTTTAATATGTTACTGGCACTTAAATACAGTTTAATGTATTATTTTTATAGTTTTTAATATTATAAAGTAAAAATAACCTTTGAGCTTTAACCTGAGAATTCCTAAGACACAATAAAAGACTAAGACAATGTTTGAACTATGATTTTACTTAACAAATACACACTTAACCAAACCGTAGAACCCTTACTAGAGGTTGCATTGACTAATTGTTTTGATTTTATAGAGAGACTTATACAGTATATCTATTTAAAAGCTCCAAACCAAGCTGCGCACTACAATTAGAATCGAAACTCGTAATTGAAAACGTCAGCAGTATACTCCACCATACTGATTCAGTGAAAATTGGCGATCGAGTTAAAGACCTTCTAATATCGGAAGATTCTACGTCGCTCATAAGGCGAAATTGCAAAAATATTATACAATCTTTTATGCTGTGTTAAATCATAACTTAATAAGTGTCGTCTGTTATATATGTACATATAATATGAAAAAAATGCATATTTTCAGTAACAACATGAAGTTTAACTTGTTTAAATGGTTTTAAGAGCAAATTATAATAATTGCGAAGTTCGTTTCATCACCTTGGAAGGAACGTGTTTACAAAAATAACTGACTATACGAATGTGTTAAATAACTCTAAAGTTATTATTAACATGAAAACCATGAGTAATGTCATTACACACCGACAGTAATTTGCACTATCGTACTTGTGAATCGCAATTGTATCTTCACCTCTACCGGACTCTGCCTCGTAAAAAAAATAACTTTCCCAAATAAATTTTCAAGTTAATGGCACATTGTGTTGCATTTGAAACAACGCAATATTGCATGAGGTAAGAATTTGATTGGTATTAATTTCGCAGTAATCAATGTACCGTAACAATACGTAATCATATATGCCGGTAAAACGTCACACTTAAATTAATGTTATTCCTATTTTTTTAATTTTATCACTTTCCCAACACTAACAATATATAGAAACGAACAAGGAACCGACAGGATTTTCATTGAAGTTTGTTTGTATCAAGTACATTAACAATATGGGAGATTTAAGTTAGATTAATACGATCGTAAAAGTTAGAAATTTATAACACTTACTCATTTAAATAACAGTGTCACGTAAAAACGATTTCCATAAGAAACACGTTTAGAAATAATGAAGTTTGGTCAAACGTTAAATTGGATTTGCGATTTGGGAAATGAAATCAATACAAATATTAAAATAATAAAAAATTCACAACTCTATTTGCAAGTGTACTAAATTGGTTAAAAATTACGTCATAGAGGTAGTAAAATACGTACCCAAGATTACATCGCTATAGGCGTGCCTTGTAACTTAAAAACTTAACTTGTACCTTGTAACTAAAATTTTTATTGAATTCGTATTAATTTACTTTGCAACAATCCGCAAGCACAATGTATGATGGTATATGTATACTTCGATACATGCATGAATAACATTTTTGCTATCTGAATGCGAGACTTGAACACTTTCCGTTGCTGGTCCACAGCCATAATCAGTTGCGATGACAATTAACACAGGTGTTGATTAATCATAACACGAAGAATTTGTCGTAGCTGCAGCGGGACTGGAGAGGCAGCAGTCTTCGCGCAATCAGTTCAAGCCGAGTTTCACCCGGAGTATTCACGCTGTTACTTTTACAACGCGCGGCCGCACACGAATAACGCTCTGTTTCCCTAAGTCTCATTGTCTCCACAAAACGTTGTTAATGGAAAACTTTGACTTTCCACGCCACCTTTGAGCGTTACCGCTTAGTTATAATACAATTCTTATATGGCTGACACGATTGTATGCTCATTATAAATGTTATTTTTTTAAAACCTGAATTTATAATGGTTATTGTAAATAGATTAACACTAGGTCCAAAGCTGGTGTTATCCATAAAAGAAAATTACTGTAGTTGCGCAACGCTCTACTGTGATATTCAATTAAAATTTCAGTTTCTCACATTAAATTTAATATCATGTGGCAACTACAGCACTATTTCCTACTCTTTTTAACATTATAACCTCTTTTATCTATTAAGGAAACGCATTTTATCCTCGCGTACTGATGATCTCTCATTTTAATTAATATAATAATTTGTACTATCTTTTTTGTTGCATATTTTTTTCTTCTGCGGGGATAATTACCCCAGAGTTGAGTAACCTGGAGCAAGAGCCAAGTTTGTCTCTCTTATTACTTCTAAAGCTTTTTTTAACTAATTACTCGATAGTCTGTTAAACATCCATTCGAATAATCGAAAGTGGTTTTTTAACACAATATGTAAAAAACTGGACTTAAAACGGTGACTTGTCTATTAACAGAGAAGCGTAAGGGCACATCATGAATTGAAATCTCAAAAGTTACTCTGTACTGTTTTCAATACAATGGATCGCAGGCGTGCGTTTATGAATAAATGAATATAATCATATTAACCTGGCACGATTAATACGCTTTAAACGAAGAGTGGTCGACTGGCTGAGACGGTTGGTTGGTAACAAAGAGACAGGTGATAGACGCGACGCGAGATAAAAAAAAACGACTTCGAATAGTTCAATATTTATTGTTCGCTGTTTGTTTATTTTAAAAAAATGCTCATAGCCCGACGGCTAGTAACAATTGGCAAGTGATCGAGTGAGTTAGTTGGTAGATGTACGACTAGTATTATTTCTAGAGCGCTTCGAAGCCCGTCTTTTATCGTCACATACAAATCGAAGGATGCATTCAGCCACTAACTCTTCAACTAATCCACACTGTAGTAGATGATGAAGATTCCTCCAGACTTACTCAGTTACCAAAAGAGGCTTATTAAATGAGTCGTGTCTAGTAAATTTACTATCGGCTTTTAAATAACCACACGTCATTCCGATTACGCGACCAAAACACGCACACTATCCAACTGCAGAAAGATGTTGCTGATGTCAAGAAAGAAGATATTAACTCCTCAAGATTCACGCGATTTGTGTAAAAATGCAAAAACATAAATATAAACAAAATATCAATTACTTTTATATGCTAAAGATTTGACGAGCCCCATGATGGTAAATGTTCGTCGCCGCACTTAATCACCGTTCAAACTAAAGTTGTCGTCGACTCGTTGCCGACCAAGAAAGTAGCCTTATTTATTTACGGTTATTAAAATTACATACAAATAAAACTATTCTTTATTTGTACACCAAATACAGTATATACAGTGAGTTAAAGGTTTACATAAGAAATACAAAGGGCGACCTTACTGCTAAGGAACCGATCTCTTCAAGGCATCCTTTCTGTAGAAGATAATATAAATAGAATTCATACACTAGGGTAGCGGTGTACAAAATATACAAAGGAAGATAATGGAATCCAAAAGTCAATCAACATCAACAGTTATAACAAAAGCAATTGTGTTTAATCACTGGAATGATTTTATAAAACTAATAAGCGTCTGAGCACAACTTATTTTAAGGGGAAGATACTTCTATATACGTATGGCGACAGTAGTAAAGGATCTAGAATAAGAGGAAAAATTAACAAGCATCCGAAGGGAAAGGTTGCTAGAGGATCGAAGAGAGTGACTATGGGTCTGTAAAGTAAATTTAAAACGTTCTTTAAGATAATAGGGTGCAATTGGATTGAAATAACACACATTATAAATTAGAAATATCATGTGTATTCCGAAACAGATGACTTGGGAGTCACTTGAGTTCGTTACGATATTCGGAGAAATTATCATATTTGTAGAGGCCAAATATAAATCTTATGCACATATTGTGAAGACTTTCAAGTTAATTTAGTAGCTCTCCATCTAGGGAGCACATATTGGCATAGTCAAGAATGAGCAGAAGTACAGAATGAACGAGTGCAATTGTAGTAGCTGTGGGAAGAAAATTTTTGAACCCACGGAGCGAACCCATGGCCGCAAACAGTTTTAACTAACTGAATAATTCTGCAAATCCTAAGATAAAGATCAGTCTATGACCAAGCCTAAATTTTTAACACTATCACTATAAGGGATTGTGACACTATCACAAATTACTGGTGGTAAAATTTACCCAGTCCACTCAAGCTAATGGTATTTTTTTTTATTAATGAAATTTCTGCTCCACAGACTTTTCGTCCGTGCCTTTTATCGTGTTTTCTTAAATTTTTTGATTATGCTCCGATGCGAACCCTCGCTGACGCCACGCCACTTGTGCGCAGGTTTCAGCGTTCGGCTTTACCTGCGAGTGAGTGGTTGCCTCAGCGAGGGTTTTACTCTTGGGATTACTTAAGACTACAGAATCTCCATTAATATGTTATATATACATATATTTTTATTAATTTGCTTAAGCTATGTTAATGTATATCTTAAATATAATAGACAAATTTTTATTCTTCACAGCTAATGGTTATGAACTATCCATTATGATTACTTGTGTTTTAAAGGGATGTGAAACACTTCAGTCCCAAATACAATTCAGAGTTATTATATAAATATTTATATTGTCCACGGCCTTAGGTAAAACCGTATTTTGTTGATAGATCTGGAGGTCGTCAGCACACAGATAATAGAGATAAGTAAGACTAAAACGAATGGAATTAATTAAAATCGAAAACAGCAAAGGAGACGCGCCACCTTGTGGTACACAAGCACATACATATTTGTACCAATTAGAAAAAGTCCCTTTAACATGAATATTATGCCGATATCCCTGCCAAGTAACTACGAAACCAGTTGGTTGCAGTTGGAGATATGTTGAGATGTCGCAATGTACGTAGGAGAATATCGAAATCAACAGATGTAAAAGTTCAGCACTGTTAGTCTCAAACTCTCCATTCGATAAAGAATGTCGTCGGTAATTTTCAAAAGTGCAAAAGTCGTAGTATGACCAGCACGGAATTCGGTTTGACAAGGATTTAAACATTTTGTTTGCATAAATTGGAACTAATGTGGTAATGAGCAAGACGCTCAAGAAATTTGGAGAGGAATGAGAGAATTGAAGGTCTGTAGTCTGAAAAGGTTTCAGGGTTTGGTTTTTTGTGTAAAGAAATATTTTGGGTGTCTGTCTAGGTAATAGGAAATAGTCTCGAGAATATAGAAATATTTAATATAAATGTTACTGTGCGATAGTCGCACAGGGATTAATTAACCCTTCAATGAAAATGGACTGTATGTAGTATGTATTGTAATAATGAGTTGTATGCGCAATCCCAGTCACGTTGATTTAGGTAAAAGAAAACCACCAACCATCCACGTCTGGTCGACGATCCGAGAAGCTCGCATAAAATCTTCTTGTTGTAAAAGGCGCGAGGTCTAGCACGGCTAGCCTAAGACTTCTCTAAGACCGGCAGAACGTCTGCGGTCCAGCAAGGAAGCATCGGATCAAAAAAAGCTCTTATATGCGGCGGCGTTTTTTTCACGGTACGACATTGGAGTGTCAAAGTTGATATGTTTTTTATTTTTAACATTTTACCCATCAACCAGTGACATAAAGATTGAACAGTTACAACAGATAGCATGATCCTAAGGGTAAGAATGATCTTATTACGACTTACAAAATCCTATATAATGTTGGAAACGCCACATTCCAATATCTAATTTTATTCCCTTCCTTTCCTCTCATAATTTCCGAACGCACGTATATTAATACTCCGTGGTAATGTTTATGGCTCGAGCGCTCGGATTGGCTGTTATGTTCCGCTCCTACCGCCAAAAAATCTCTTGTTCGATGGCCGTCGCTCGCGCCGCGTTCGCCGCTATTATTCTCGCTGTTTTCTCGCCGTTTTTAAACCCAAATCATCAGTTTTCATCACCCGCCGTGACTGCATTTGTGCAAGTGCTCGTTGAAGATTGGAGAAGTGCATCACGTTAGCCGAAGACGCCCACGCTGTAGTGAACCATCAGTTTGCAGCTCATCAAACAAACAGGTACGTGCGTTCATATTCCTTCCCTATCTTTATCCCGCTGGAGGACACCACATCCTCCTGGTCCTTCGCGCTATTCGCTGTTTCGCACCCCCTAGTGGAGGTGTAAGGTTGTCACGTTCCGCTGACTTGATAGCCTTTCTCTCCGTCTGGCCTTACAAACCAGACGGCGCCTCCAAATGCACTTATCAAAATCAAGATCATAAAAACGACTAAAATTAAAAAAGGGTACTCACAAGCGGGAATATTAAAAAGATTTCATAAAGTTTTTATGTTAACATCTTTATTAGCATTAAGAAGAGGAGTAATGCTTGTTAACACAATCGTAATCCATATATCACCAAACACGATTACGTCGAAATTAAACCACGTATAGCAAAGCCCAACGACCTTTAACACGAAGGCCCTTTCTCCTTAGCCTCGACCGTCGTTTAGAAGCGGATTTTGGCTTGGTCCCCGGAAGCCCCAGCATCTACGAAAAGTAAATATAAGATCCGTCCGGAGCACTGGTGACCATCCACATCAAAACAGATTAATGTCTAATCAAATTTTAACGATGCCTCTGCTATCCCTCCCGCCTAAATTTAGCCATGTGGCTTTCTAAGGCATTCATAGATAAGTATATAAGTCATAGACACGACATTTTCTAAAAGTCAACGCCACTTTATCACGCGATCAAATCTAACTGCAGTTATAAAAACGAATACTTTGCAACCTGACTTAAATTTAAACAATACTTAGTTGTTAACAAAAAACATTGAAATGACTGATTAATGAAAAAAAAATGTATTACAAACAAGCAACAGTTGCATGAGACCCTACAAGAACAGCTCAGCAAATAAAATAAAATGGAAACGATACAAAAGCAGGGCCGCAGTTTCGGGATTGATTTACTCTGAAGATAACATTGCATGATACCGTTGCAGTTATCGTTGGTGAGCGCGATTGTCGGCGCGCCACACCGTTAGCACAGTACAACAACTTACATACAGTGGTATCGCCTTTGATGTCGAAAAAAAATTATTTAGACATTGGCGTTTTTTCGATAGTCTTCATCACATGATGTCAATATAAAAATCAATACTACTGGTGTATATAATTTTACAATATATTTATCCTCAACATTCAATTACGCTCTTCCCAGAACTGTGTTAGAGATCTGGGATCGCGTATCAAACTGCACGCCCCGTACGATTGACTCGTCTAAGCGTCCCCGTTGGTCGACTGCATAAAAGAATTTGTTAGGCTGTTCCGTTACGTTAGCACCAAATCTGCTTACAATGCGCTGTACTTTAATTCGGATAATAAGTTTGAAGTCACGATCCAGTTCTTAGAGCAGTCTTGGTAATCTCTTTTGAACAAGAAGCTCCTTGTACGGCAATCGGGAAAAGATATAAGGCTCTTGCTATTTCGATCTGCTTTAATTTACTATTTTATCATTAAAGCAGAAACAGCAATGGAAGTATAACATGAGTGCGACTATTTTAATTGTCTATAATGCGTATTTGACATACCAATATAACACGACAGCCAAAGCACAAGAACACGAAAAATACTAAGATGATTGTGAACTTTTACGGGTTTTATACACACTACTACTATATAGAGCTTTTATACTATATAGAGGACCCACACAAAAGTTTAGTCTTAAATCATTATCCAAAGTAATAATGCTGGTATATGCGAAATATTACAAGTGCATTATAGTAAATTTGTCCTTCAATAGGTATTCAATAAGTTCTTGTTAAATTTGTCTTTCAATAGGTGAAAGTATATCTTTCGAAAATCCATGACTTTACAAGTTATTCGAGTATGATCCAGTCAAGCTTTTTATTTAAATCTGGCCATCTGCCAGATCGACATCCCTTCATATAACAAATCGACGTTACATTCCACCTATGTACGAGTACATAACTCGCACGTGAACTTCACAATACATAAGAAGAAATATGTTAAGTTAGCAGATGACCTCAAAGTAATTATTTTCGAACATTTCGGTAATAGGTCGTATAATAACGAAAATAATTAACCAACCACATACATAAGCATGTAAATTTAAATATAAGTGCATAAATTAAAATATGCATGATTTACTAAGTTCAATGCTTGCTTGCTCTACTACTAAATCTATAAGCTGTCTTCACAGCTTGTTCATAAAAATTGCACTTTTATGTTTAAGCAAAGGTGATGGGTACGGCCGGATAACTGATTGAACCCATGTATTATAACTCAAAACACAGGCCACCACAAACCGTTGCGATTATATATTGTAAGGCGTTGTAACAACACATTGTTTTTCAGTCATCTTACATCACGAAATTTGTTCCTAATTTTGCCATGAAATAAATAGCTTCAAAATACTTTGACAAAAAAAATCTTGGACATTTACTTTCATTTTAAAGTAATTCCTTCGATATTATAAATCATTATTCTTGTGATCGTGATGTTTGATAATTAAATATCCATACATACTCGTAATTACTCAAAAGTGTATTGATATTTTTGATAAAAAATTACTCAGAAAAAATATCTTTATTATAGTCTCGAATCGTATTTTTCTTAACATGTGATTTAAAATATAGCTGCAATGGCAATAAACTTTAATTTGGCCGTCTACAGCAATGAAGTATTTAATAGCCGAGAGTAGCAATGTAATCAACGATAATGCTTATTTGACTCCAGATTTCCATGGTGTGCATTACACAGTTAACTTCAGATGAACTTCATATCAATTCGCTACTACAAAAAAAATATCAAAATCAATGAAACCATCAGAAAAATCCGACATACGTCCAGTCTATCAACTCGCATTTGACACGTATCGTGGAATGCCCACAACCCCGTTTACTATAAAAGTATGTAAATCAGTGAGTTCACTCAACGACAAAAAGAATATAAATTTCTATACTTTGATAATTATTTCATTAATACTCGTATGTATCTATATTCAATTAACATTTTTAGGATATATTATGTTCAAGAAATCTTGTTTATATAAACCTTAACAAACGGAGCATACGCTTTCGCAGACTCGCAAAATGTATAGTATTGTCTATTTCATCCTTTGTGATCGAAAATAAAACAACAAAGTCTACAAAATCGGCAAAGTTAGGGTGCCTAGAGGTGCAAGACGGCCGGTAAACCGGTTTGACCGGGAGATTCTTTGTTTGATTATCGCAGAGTCGAGACGACGCCTCTCGCAGCGGACATCTCGCAGCGTGACTGACGGCACGTTTATCACTTTCAGAGATAGCGAGTCGAGCGCGGATGAGTGTGCGGTGACGTTCGGGCAGCTGACGGCCGGCGCGGCCTGATGGCGATAGCAGTGCGCACCCTATTGGTCACTGTGGTGCTGGCCACGTTCGCGGACGCCGACGCGGCTCGCTTCGGCGACCGCCTGGCTCCGCGCGTGCCGGCACCTTACGCACCGCGCAGTGTACCCGTTGCTCACCACTACACTGACACAGATTACGAGGACGCTTACGAACAGGAGTACGACGACCAAAATCACCCCGAAGATGAAGCTCAACCTGAAACCGAACCGCCACCGCGCCGGCCCGCACGCACGGAAGCTCATCGCCTTGAAATGAGCACAGAATATTTCGTAATACCTGAAAAGGTGTCTTCTTCAACCTCTTCCCCGAAGCCGTCTCGCGCTCCTTCGACGCCCAAGCCGAGAAATAAAACAATACCTGTGACGCTTCCGCCGCATACTCTCAACGCGTTAAGACAAGAATCCTGGGCAGTGCCGATTTTATCACTAGCTTGCGTGAGCATGGTAACTTTTGGTGGTTTCGAGGCATTCGTGGTGTGGGGTGCGAGACGCAAAGCTCCGAGTCAGCGTCATCTTCTCCTCGGGCAAACTTTATTATTCGGGCTGTTCTCGTGCGCGGCTACCGCCGCCCTTTTGGCTGCCACGCCAAACACGTTTACTTGTGGTGCGGTTCGATTTTGCACCGGCGTCGCATATGTAATCGTATTCGCGTCATTACTAGTGAAATGTGTTTTTTTATTAAGTTTAAATGGCGGCGTATATCTACCAGCAGCGTATCAGGGACTTCTCTTGTTTTTTGCCGTTATGATACAAGTGGCCATCGGGGCGCAATGGTTAGGCGGATCACCTCCGCGAGTTTTAGCCAGTGGGGGGAGATGTGACTCTTCGTTGTCAGACTTATTGTTGTCCTTGTGTTACGCCGCATTTTTGATTGCAATAGTTTGTTGTGTAGCGTTAAGATCGCGTGGTATTCGCGATAATTATCGGGAAGCGACACATATCGCGGGAGCTGGCGGCGCCACTGCCGCTGTTTGGATTTGTTGGATAGCGGCTGCCGTAGGTGCTCCCGAACAACATAAAGATGCTTGCGTTGCAGCCGGTCTCCTGGGTACATGTGCGGTTGTTTTCGCGCTAATGTTTGCACCGAAGGGTCGCCGCTTGGCTGCATTAGGCCGGGATGGCCGTTGGGATGCAGATCGCGATGAAGGCCTAAGCTCATTGGGAGCCGCGGGTTCCGGTTATTCTCCTTCATTCTTCCACTTTAAACCGGTCAAATACGGCATGGTGTCTGCCGCGGCGCCTGGGCCCGCGCCACCTCCGATGCTAGATCGAAAGGAACCACCTGCTCAGCCAGCCGGTTAGTTAAGTATCTAAAGTGCGCTAATAAGTAAGACTAGCGCTTCGATGCACCACGATTTAATCGCAGTTCACTTGATTATGTTTGCAGATCTGTACGGAGCGCTGTTTACAAGCTCATCTCACTTACACGCACGCCCCCTGTGCTCTCCGCCGCACTATCCTATGCACCCCCTAACGCACTACCACTACAACTATCCATCGTACCATTATCTTCTACCCCCAGGTAATAAATACTATAACACGATTTTGAATACCTAACCGACATATTCATATAATCCTGTTAGATAGTCAATATTTGTATCCTATTTAGCTAGATACTAACATACAGTTTTACGTGTTTAGTATCACAATAACTAATATACAAACACTACTTACTACTAACGATATGTTTAAAAGGTAAATTTTATCCTCGAAAGATGCTAGATAAAATGTTGTAATTAGGCACCCTGATAAATAGCCATGACGACGGTTTATATCTATACGATTTCCAAAATCAATTATGTGTTATTGTTATATACGAAGCGTGAGGCGATATTGTTGACAATTTACGCTGTTGTTGTCGCGTCGTTATAGCTATGATACTACCAGCAAGAGAGCGGCCTTACGTTACTTATGGCATGAACTAACAATTAATATTTGTACAGGCGTGGTGATGCGTCCTGAGGAGGGCAATGTATACACGAGCGTGGAGCCCACCTTCAGCAGCAACCCGAACGTCTACTTCCAACGCCCGGAACCGTTGCACGTCGGCATGATGTACTGAGCTCCTGACAAACCAGCGTTCCTTCGCGAACAGTGTGATTTGACAGTGCAACCACTAGTCGCCACTACGAGCCTAGTGCCATCAGAGGAATCCATACGATTACCTCTTAATTGGTGATACGACGCTAGGCAACCGCACTCTCCACGCCGCCTGTTACCGATATAATTTTATTTAGTTCTTGAAAACCAACTCAACAAATACTTTTGGTTGATAAATCGTACAGAAAGCATTGAATTGAACATACATTACAGGCCGCCTGCAACAATTTTCACTATATTCAGTAACAATTTTCAAATAATATTTTACGACCACAATATGATATGGAACCACAGTAGAAATTTAATGTGGAAAACATTCCGTTTATTTTCCACTTGGAATACTTTAATGATGTTTAGAAATTAAGTATGAAAGATAAAATTGTAAACTTAGTTCATAAAATAGCGAAATTGTAAAAAGTTTATTATTATGAATTAATTTAAAAGCTATTTGTGATTTTAACATTTCAACCCACCCCATAATCAATATACACAATGATTATAAGTTTACATACTATTAGTTAAGGGATAGTAAATATAAGTACTACTTTTAATAATTGTAAATAAAGACAATTTATTTCCAAATGTTTTATTACTTACAATATAAAATTACTCTAATAACAATATGTATCCATTGAAGCACGCTTTTAAATAACTTATCAATTGAGTATGAACTCTAAAGTTCATGTAGATATAGTCACCATACATTCCCTTATCACATACACAGCACAGTACCACACATTTACTTGGTTCCAGTAGAGAGAAGAGCCAATAGTCCTGAAGCAGCTGTAAGAGATACTATATAGTTACTGAACAAAGTTGTTAAGGAAAATTTTGATTTAGTGAATAAACATTTGTAAAGTATAAATGTTTGTTAAAATTTTATACAGTATATGAAAATAATCAAGAATTTTAAATATAATTTGATTTTACTTATAAAAATAACTTAATTTTAAACTTCATCCATTTTATTAATCCATGTTAATAAATCTTCATATTTCTGTAGGCACCAACACAACAGTTAAAATAACAGAAAAATCAAGGAGTCCTTAATAAAGAAGATTTATGCACTGTACTAGGTTGAAATTCAAACAGTTAATGGTTTATACACCAACCCTAATATTCAATCGCCCAGTAAAAAATCAAGCAATGTTAGTTCAGGAAATTACCTGTCAGTTACCTCGTGCTGTAATAGCTCCATAGGACTGTTTATTCATGCATAAAGCCAGCACTTTTAATAGTACCAGTGTGTTGTTCCATTAACTGGGCCAAGAACAAGAGATAACATATATCTGTCCCTAGAGCTTGATTGCTTTTGATGTTTTAGTTGTGAATATCCAAGGCAACGACATAGGGGAAGATTCCCTTGTAAAATTGTAGGGTATGAGTATGAAAATTTGTTAGAGTCCATTAATTTATGTTTTAAAAAGGATACACAGTGGGTGTGAATGATCGCAGAATGTAGAAACTGCTGAGGATCACAATGGTCAGAAATAAGGCATTATTATAGAAGATGGAGAAGGTGGTAGCTTCATAGTCAGCTACTTCATTCTTCTTCCACAGAATTCTGTAATATATAGAAAAATAAATTGCAATACAATTATAATTATTAAATTTTATTACAAGAACTTTATTAGGTGTTCTCATGTACATTTTTTCTCAAGTAGTGCAATAGGTTCAAAACATTTCACATTCAGACTTCCAACTTTGTTTAGCTGATGGTGATTTTTAACATTCTCTGTCCCAATATTGCTTTAGAAAAAACTATTGTGAGCAAAGAACCAAGGCTTTTTGTGTGATGACTTTAGGAGGCTTTAGCAATAATTAATACACATGGCCAATGTGGATTGATGACTTCGGTTAAATGGTCTAAATATATAACACAACTCACCTAAACTGTAAACCATATGTATTTGATGTAACAAAATTATTGTTTAAAGTCATTGAATTCTATAACTTATGTAACCAACATAAGTACAATTTCTAGAAAATATTATGAGTAAAACCTTTTTTCTATTGTAACTAAAATATTAAAAATCTGAATTTAAAATGACAATCAGAATAAATTTTCAAGATATCAAAGGCTGACAAATAAGCAGATGGATCTAATGATTGTTACTGTTCACTGCTACCAATATATCCACAAAGCCAAAAGAATGATTGACACATTGGAAGCAAAAGTAGGAGCAAGAAACCTATTCTTACCATAGTATAACTGTTATTTTAATACATTTGATTCTAAAAAGATGGTACCTAGCAATGCAGGTAAATAATGTTACTATCATCAACTCTCAATTGAATGTACCTAGCACCATTATTTATCCATTGTTCAGCACTGCATGTTGAACAGAAGTGGTAGGTTCGGATTCAAAGATAGACGTAACCCCATATACTCCAAAACCTAGTGTGAATAAGAAATATAATTAAGAAACACCTTTCATCCTTTTCTTTCCTGCTCATTTTCTTGTCGTCAGCTAATTTTCTTGCCATCTCTCTAGCTACAGCATCTTCGCGACGGATAGCAACACGGTGCTTCAAGTAAAATTTTGTGTTGCGATAAGCCAATGCCAGCAGCCATGTACTAACAGCAGTTACTCCAGCAAACCAAGCTAGAGATGTGCTCACCTCTAGTGCGTGTACACGCCAGAATAGCCCTGAAATTGATATTAGCAAAAATTATTTTCTGATCTATAGGTTGAATACAACTCTTCTTGAAGAATCTTACAGAGTCAGCCCTATGACAGAATATCAGAAATAATGCTTAGTTACTGATTTGACTTTGTCTTAAAAAACAACATTATTTCATAAATCAAACCTTAATTTTAGCTACTATATTTGAAATACTAACACACTTTTATTACTGATTTCACTTTCTCTAAGACATTATTTCATAAATCAAAGCTTAATTCTAGCTTCTACATTTGAAATAGTAACAAAAACTACCCATAATTCATGTACTTACATATGGGAATAGCAGACACTATAAACGCATTTCCATAAAAAAGAGCAGAAGACTTCGTTGACACATTTCTGCTAAAATCCTGCAGTAGTAATTCCTCTTCTTTTGTAAACGCTTTATTGCCTTTGGAGGACATTTTATTTATATTTTATTCAACACTGAACTTAGGTCTTCCAGTAACAAAACAGAAAGCGAAATGCAAATAATAAAATGCTTCTCATAAGCACCGTTCACTGAAGAAATTGTACAGCTGGACAAAATTCGGTAAAACGTCAAATGACATTTAGCTTACATGTCATTTGACATTTAATACATTTGACCAACGTGTCAGAAAGTATTACCATGTAAAAATAAGCTGATTCAAGCAATAGACTAAGACTATTAAAAAAAGTCAAAGAACAAACAGGACAGAAGTAAAAGTATTGGCGTGTAAAGGGCTCCTCCTATCATTGAGTCGTCTCAAGCCAACATCCCTAGCGGGGAAATCCCTACATCTGGAATAGAAGGGTCAATGGCGTAAAATTGCTTCTTTACCATGCACCGCCCAGCTTAATCTCAATGATATTCATTCAAATTTATGTTTTAAACTTCACGGGTACATATTTATTTATTTATTCCTTCTTCACCGAAAACGCATCAATGATGCCTTTAGTATTACTAATGTCCATGAGCAACGGTGTCCACTTACCATCAGGTGGCTCGCCTCCTCGTTTATCGGCTAGTTACATAATAAAACTAATCTGTGACTGTTAGTTATATATTTTACTCTGTGGGTTTTTTCATCTCTTATCTAACTAGTCTGTGCTATTTACTGGTATTTCACTATTTGAATCTTATTCAACATTTTAAAAGTATACTACTGATGTTCTTTCCTAGTTTCCAAAAAAGTACTCAACTAATTAAGTGATATAGATTGAATAGACAATAAATTTGGGAAATGTCATAAATTCTCTCGCGCATTTCCGCTTGAAAATTAACCGAAACTATAAATTTAATATTCATAAATTTTTAATAATAAATGCTAATTATTAATGCTGAAAAGTCTTATGAATGCTAATTATGAATACTGTCCCACTAACGAAATAGTATTTTAAAATAATTACTAAAAGCATTGGAATAGTTGGTGAAAATGAGTGAATTCGAATTTTCCATCCCACTCCAGAAAGACGAGTTACTGGAATCTCATGCTGGTCAATACCATGTTGAAGATGTAGTGCAACCGCGATTGTTGCTATTTAAACTTCAAGGTAAATTAATAAAGTTAATAAATAATAGTTGAAATAAATAATAAAGTCTCATGTTTTTACCTTGGCTCAAACATTGCGATGAGATAAATGCTTGATAGTTTACTGCTTGGTCAATTTAAAGCTGACTGATAACTTTAATTTAGAGAGATCCAAAAGCCAGAATTTGTAATAATAATTGTATATTTGAAATATTAATAAATAATTTGTATAAATATTTGTAATAATAGGTAATATGTAGACTTAAATGATGTAAACAACACATTCACAATGTATGTTAATAATATTGTAATACTATTTTTTTTATTGAGTTATATTGTTATAAATATCAATAAATTGTTTACAGATGCAGCAAGAGCTTATAATGCCGATGGAGTGGAGTCCATATTAGAGCATTTTGACACATATTTTTCGATCATAGTTCATGGCACTAAACTTGAATGGAATGTTATTAACAAAGGTTATTGAAAAACTTGTTCACAAGTTGTAATCATTATTTTTTACAATTTCTGCATCTTTGTGAAATGTGAATTATTGTAACAAGCACTGAGATACTCACAAAACATCTTTGAAGAATTTCCATATGAACTTCATTCTTAATTTATATAACTATCTATCAACAGTCTATTTTATGATACTGAAAAGTAATAGTCTGGAATTTTATTACATGGACAGACAATCATAAATATTAAAAATCATTGCTTTAATTAAATAATGCTTCTAATACATTCTAGGCAAAGCTACAATTAAACAGCTACTTCTGAAACTTCATATTATATATAAAATTAATGTCACTCCAGAAAATATATTTATAGTGCGGGGGTGTGAGTGTGTAAACGTTTATTTATTGATTTATTTATTTATATTTCTTTTTAGGTTTTGATCATATCGTCAGAATTGTGAAAAATCTCTGCAATCATTTAGACCCCATATTGAAGGAACAGGATATAGATTCAGATGTCCGCACAAAAAATCTTAATATAGTGAAAATGGTGATGTACCTGTTTACACAAATAATGAAGACCAAAGATGCAAAGTTAGCAGCCGATGTAAGTATGCAACTTGGATATAATTAGTAAATAATCAATTGACTAAGAAAACAGTATAAACTATTGATAATTGATTAACAAATTGATGGTCAATACTTGCTGTCAGTACAAACTGGGAATATGTTTTGTTAGTAAATACCTACTTAATCCTGCAGTAGTCATTGCAGGTGGCATAGCAAAATTATAAGCTGTTAACAATCATACATCATATCACATAAATGTCTGCATAGTCAAATTAAACCTAGGATGACCAGCAGGGTCACTACTAAATATTACAAGCATTATAATAATCACATGTATATTATTTATTTAGAAACATTATTAGTATTTTATAATATTTTTTTATAGCCATGTCATTTTATGGTTCTTGTCTATTATAAACACTACAGTGTAGAGAACTATGATTGCCTTGACATTTTTTAACCTGTCTCCTAATTACAGAACTCTACAAAATTAACATTAGGCAAAAAAGGTAAGAAGACAATTGGAGATGAGGAGTTCTGTGGGTGGACTGAAGCTGACAAGCAGGGTGCTCTGATCACACTCTACCTGTTCCTACAACAGCCTCTGTCAAGGCTCTGGGACCCCCCATTGGCCGAGGATAACTTTGTTTCGTATGTACATTAATGTGATAGATTATACTGTAAATTTTCTTCAGTGATTAGTGAAAGTAATTAGTAAAAATTGAAAGTGATTAACAAATTGTTTTTAATGTTGAAGATCATTTCACTGAAGCGTGCATACAAATCCTATGCGATCTTTTCATATTTCAAAATTGTATGGTGCATATCAACAATTAGTTATTACTACATGCTTCAGGAAATTGCTTGCTCTGTGAAAAACACCGCCGAGCGAATGGTGGATCTGAACTTATAATTGATTAATAAAAAGTGTTCTTTAAATAAACAATATTTTTTGTTGATTTTATTTAGTGCTTTTCAAAAATCACAATCACATTTCAGAAAAATCACATTTCAGAATGGTTGCAGACCCCTGTTATAAAGCATTAGAAGAGCCAATTATAAAAAATAAATCTGTAAGAGAGATAGTATTCCAAGTATTGGGAATACTCATAAAGAAATACAACCATGGAACTTCATGTCTTATAAAATTAGTGCAGGTAAAATTATATTGTAATCATTATTTTTATCTGATTTATTGTATTTACATAACACTCATTCAAGTAATTGTATTTTTAAATTTACTTTGTTAATTGCATTTATGTGCATATTTGCTGGTTGTATAGGTCCTTCAAATGGTCGAACATGCAGTTTCGCCAATATGCGCAGGAGTGGTACAGTTGACTAAGGATTTTGGAATTGGTACATTTGGACCTCAAATGGTAATTATTTTTATTATTAATTAACTAAATTGTGTTGAAATTTAACTAAGTTTCTTTCATTTTATATTATTGGTTAAAATTAAGTGTAACACATTTTTTTACACATAATTTTGTTTAAAGATCTTATACTAGTTTACTTGAAATCATCTTAAAGATGATTTAAAAACTTTGGCGAAGGTATTAAATGTGAAAACAATTTCGCTTAGCTCAATTCACTGCAGATCTACTAAAAAATTAAGAATCCATTAAGATATCAATTAATACAACTCAACAAGAATGAAATAGCAAAAAACATGTTTGTTAATTTTATCCCATTCTCACCAACTTTCATTTAAAACTCATTTTGAATCCAAACTGTTCAATTGAACTTGAGCAAAAACACACTTATTCACACATTGAAATTTTTAAGAATACTGTATTTTTAGGTGCGAGAAATAGCGGAAGCATTGGCTTCAACAGAAGAGGACAATGGAGGAGGGGGCACCGAACAGGGCGCAGCGCGTAATTGCGGCGCGTTCTTACTCGAGCTCACCAAGGAATTGCCGAAGGAAATGGCCAATGCTATTGCCACATTACAGCCATATTTAGAAAGTGATGAGGTTGGAACTGACATATTTTTTATTTTCTTTCTCTCTTGAGAAGGAGATAAAATACACATGAAAAATACTAACAATATTTCTAGTAATGGCTTATTTAGAAAACATGTCCTGCTGGTGTTATATGATATATCATAACCCATATTTATCAGTCTAAATTGATCCCTTCACTTTTTTGAAAGACACAAAATATGCTTAAGTCAGATGACTTAAGCCATAACATTGATGAGACCGATCTCAGTTATACTTTGCAAATCTTGTGTGTAAGGGTATACCAGGAAATATTTTTTAGAATTTGAAAGTCTAAATCTTGATATTTCTATACTTTGTCTGAGGCATACATAAAAACATTATAATAATATCGCTTAGGATGTTTCGATTATTATTTCTTATTAGTTTTTCACAATGCGCTTAATGTTTACAGAGCTACACTCTCCGCATCAGCGTTCTGGGCATGATGTGTGAGGTGCTCAGCGTAGAGCTGTGTGGCGAGGGACTCGGCGACGCGCAGCGCATACAGCGCGACGACTTCCTCGACGACCTCTACGAACACATGCACGACTTGTCGGCTTATGTCAGGCACAAGGTGATTATTTATTAAGAGCGAATAGCGCCTGCTATTCAATTATTCTTCTTTATTTATACTTTCAGACGTATATTACAAATAATGAAATATTTTATCAAATTAGAGCAGATATGTACATGCGCACGCGTAGGTATTGTACGATTGCGCAAGGAATAATGTATATGTTGCGATCCATTAATTTGAGCAGCGTCTTTCGCATGGTAAGAATAATTCATGTACATGTAACATATTAATTTCCAAAAAAAATTGCTTTCGTTAATTTTTTTGTCCAGTGTACTCAGAATTAATAGGCTGTAATAAGAAACAAACACGTGAATGATCCTGTAAATAAGGGTTGTTTTTTCATCGGATCTACGGAATCCTAAAAAATGCCTAGTATTTAGTTTAATTGCAAAAAATATATAAAATATTTCGTAACTTCCGAAACGTACCAGGTACTTCAATTCTGGTGCCGACTGCAGCGAGAGAACTGCGTCCCTGTGAGCCGGCAGCGTGCTGTACTGGAGCGTGCCGCGGGCCGGCTGCGAGACAAGGCCGCACTAGTTAGGAAGGCAGCCATCCAGCTGCTCAAGGTGAGTTGGCTCGTTGAAAACTCGCCTAATGTTACATTCCTATTTGCCTTTGGGTTCGACTCATCGGCGAAGCCCTGCACATCGGAAACCTTTCCATGAATTGAATCGACCTGAAGCGTTCAGGGTTTGGTTTAGAGTACTTAACTCGACCGATCTTTTACGATTACCATGAAATTTAAGACTATGAGTGCCATAGTTATTTTACACTTCATGCACCTCCATATCATATCGTACCTTGTTATCATTAAATAACCAATTTTACATACGTTGTACTTTAGTCCTTCGAGCCGTATTTAAGTAAATATTTTAGATTAATTCTTAAATTATTTCTCTAGGTCTTCTTACAGTCTAATCCGTTTTCTGCGCAACTGAAATTAGAGTTACTTGAGGAACAACTGAAGACCGAGCAAAGTATATTGGAGGATCTTCAAAAGAAAATTAACCCAGGACCCGATCCTGAGCTTGTTAAGAAATGGGAGAAAATAGAAAAAGATGTTATAGCCACTGTCAAAGAAAAAATGGGCATCCTAACACAAGATGAACCTATGTTGTCACAAGCCACTGTAGAGAATTTGTATGACGCGATTCGCAAAAGTATTCGGGAAAAGGACTATTACAAGGCGTATCTTATTGTTAAACATACGGAGAGACAATATCCTGAAGCGAGGCTCTTACGATGCGATATGGATAAAAGGGATCAGGTAATGCGAACATTACCTTCGTTTACACTTCACGTTACCTTTATCCGTATACGTACGCAATGGAATCAATTAATTTTAGCTGACGTGAGAATTATGTTAAATGTTGCATTTGTATAACTTATTACAATAATGTCGTAATTTAGCACTTATGACATGGTCTCCTCTATCATATTCATTAATATTTGTAATGACTATTACATTATAAATATAACTTTATTATAATCGTAGATCGCTTTTCGATTCAAAATATAAAATTTGCAAAACAACTGCCAAATAAATATCATTATTTAATTATTTAGTTTTTATTTTTCTTCACTATAATTCAATTGGGGTCGTCCTAATTTACAATGGCAAACGTTTTATTCATAAATAAGTTCAAAATACAAACCGACATTGAATTTTAGTTGGAATATTTCGTCGCACTGCTTCGAAACGTGTTCGTCATACCGGAGAGAAGGCAATCAATCACGCAACAATGCGAGAACGAGCTAGCGCTATACAAGAAGTTGGAAGAAAAAGAAAGCATAGTAGCGTTCCTGATGGAGTCGGTGCACTTCAGTCGCACGGTCTCCGAGGCCGTTCCGCTGATCAACTCGCTGCTGATGTCGAAGCAAGCGGGTGACGTGAGCGAGGCGATAGATTTCTTCACGACTGCCCACCATTTTAACATCGACTCCGCTAAAATAGGCGTGGCTAACATGCTTCATCTAGTCTGGTCGCCGGATCAAGTAAGTTTCGATCAAGTAAGATCGTTGTGTTCATTAACGGACTAAAAACTGAGTTAAGATTGACTAAATTTGGATTGTAAATCACAATGGTTGCGTTATGACCACACCATCATTCCATCACATCTATTCATTTGAGCATGAAAGCTCGCTTGGCAAGCTGGGTTACTAACAATAAGGCAAAGAGGTCATCAGTGACAAAAAAACTATACGATATGAGTTTAAAATAATATATGATAAAGTTATTAGTCTATATATGTTTGATATACGATATACTATACTTGGGGAATAATGTTCTATTTATACTTTTGAATTGTATACATCATATAATGTTTAACAGATGCTTTAAACATCGGTTATTGTGATATTCGTCAGGAAAAACGTGTAGCCGTAGAGCGTGCGTACCGCGAGATGTACCTAGAGTGTGAGAGTAAGACGGAGCGAGCGCGCGCGTTCACCGTCGCCAGCAGGCTGGTGGCGCTGGTCGCGCACGTCGACCGCGGGGGTGCGCTCGCGCTGAACTGCCTCGTCGACAATTGGGTCGGCAAGGGAGACATCACGCTCGCCCTCATACAGGTGAGATATCCTTTTGTTATTGGCCGTGCCTGCTGAACTGAGGGTTCCGGGTTCGATTCCCGGCCAAGGCAAGATTTTATGTGATATATTTATGTGTGTCAACAATAAAATTATATTAGCATCAGAACGTAAGAAAAACAGGTTTATATCAATCCCTTTCGTATTATACATTTTAGCAATATTCAGCACTGAATTTATATCACTGATATAAATCCCGCTTGTGTTTCTTTGGTCCAACATTTCTTGGGTATATATTAATGTAGTTACTCGCTTGGTTAGTTACCGTTTGTTTATTGTCAATTAAATCTATTTAATAACTCGTTTGTTTAATTGTTCTACGATTTCGAGCGGTTGATATCGACGAATTTTTTTTAGGACGACGTAATTGTAAAAAAAATGGCACACATGTAACTAAAATTATTTTTAGGTATTTTGGGAAATGTTCCTCAAGAAAATCGACGGAACGACAGACAGAGATAGCTACGCGGCTCTTTCGTTGCTTGCGATGATTGCTAATGCCAAGCCCTCTGTCGCACAGGCCAACATGGAAGTTATACAAACGCACGGGCTGACGGCCGATTACAATTCCAGATGTTTGAGCATTCAGATTCTTCAGTCCCTCGCCAAAAAAAATCAAAGATACCCCGCCGACCATCCGATGTTCACCTCGCTTTTCGACAGTCTGATGGAAACGTTTACTAAGTTTAATAAGTTCACCTCGTTCGCCGGGCATTCGATAGATTTTGTTTACGCCGTTTGTGACTCACCCGAAGCCATTTGTACTAAAGTTCTCGCAGCTATGTATGATAGAATAGAGAAGGAGACTTTGAAGGACAGCGAGAATGAAGAAGAAGGTAGCTTCCCAACTGAGTTACTGATGCGTTTCATATTTGTACTGGGACACGTAGCCTTGCAGCAACTCATATATTTGGATATTAATGTATATAGCGAATTAAGAAGAAGAAATCAGGTAAGCGGAAACCATTGCTTAATTTTTCATTTTCAGAATAGTATATAAATAATATCAGCCACTGAATTGAAATTTTTAAAAAATATCTAGACATTAGTTTCGACATAGATGTGTTACAAAGCTTCTCAATATTATACAATAATAGTGGATAAATAGTAAAGATATGGAGACTTCTCGATAATGTTCTCAAAAGATGTCCGAAATCTAGTAAGCCTACTCGATATTTTTATTAACTGAATGTTTTTTTTCTAATCGATTACTCTAAATCGATTATTCAAAGGTCCGGGAAGAGCGCAAAGCGGAAGAGAAGCGCAAGAAGAAGGCAGGCGGGGCGTTCGCGACATCGGCACGTCGCGGCCGGGTCGACGACTTACGTCGACAAACTCTCATGAACGCGAGCAACGCGTCGGCGTCTTCCCGCGGACAGCGGTCGGCCAGCGTCGCTTCCAACAAGGGACCCTCCGTGAGTAACGTCCTCAGATAAAAATTAACATGATCATAACCTGAAAAAAAATGTATGTGTGTAAATGATACGCACGCATTGGAAGTGTAAATTATGTAAACTACGATCTTTAAATGTTTGGTATGTAATGCTGTTGGTGTATCTATGAATAAATAAATTTTCACATAGAGTATAAGAAAATTCTGTTATCGTGATACATGATTCGTTAAACGGATCATGTCTTTTTAATAAACAATCCATCTCACAGACGATCAGTATTACTTATGTTCCGTTCCAATAATCTATCTATCCCTTACTGCTAGTTACAATATGATACTATTGTATTGATATGTATTTTTGTGTTACGCTACACATTACACGTTTCTACTCATGATATTGAAGTACCGCTCGTATGATCTATCGCGTATTAAACATAAAAATACGAAAGACGCATACAAAAAGAAAAAAATAAGACCGATAACCAGCAGAACTAAAGGGTAAGTAGATAGATTTTTGGAAAAAGTCGTAATTAAGTGCTCCCTAATTACCCTTCTTACCATATCTTAATTACGTACTAAGAAGCGACGTAAGCAATAACTTCATTACGTAAAATACGAAACGTGAAATATATTATTATCTAGATTAATAGATTATTATTAGAATTCCATCATTTAGCCCACCATAATCGTTAAGTATTTAATATGGTGTCATATAATCTCATGGTTCATCTCACTTTCTTGTTCCTTCTTTTACCATTAATGAACAGTAATCAAAGAAGTGATTTATATAATAAGCGCTAATGTATTTGGAGCTCTAGGACCATACAAAATGCAAGGGACAATATCTAAACAAAAAGATCTCCGGCGTGGAGTGTGGACAGGCGGAGCTGCACGCTAGCCACTCTAGTGCCTCCTCCAGGGTACCGCGCTCCGCTAGTGTCGTAACGGAGGTCGCCTCGGTGGGTCGCACAGGATTCACCAAAGTTATGAATAACGGTTTTCGAATGTACAAATATTTTAGTATATAAATTATCTGTTGATTTGTAAACACTTTTGAATAATTTTGTTTGGGTGTTCATTAGCTTACAGAACGTTAAATATTATTATTATTTCTTAGTAATTGCAAGTTATTATGGTAGTTGTACTAGCAGCGTATTTTGAACTTGAAGTATGTTATGTTAGTTCGTTAACACTTTTATATTACACTATTAAGATAGCCATAACACTTTTATTGTCTTAATAGCCATCACAATGAGCAGTCAGGGCACTTTATGTTATGTTCTATGAAGTGGAGGACCCGCTTTATACTGACTTGAAAATATTATTTACTGCAATACCTCACCAATGTTTCTCATTAGGATCCTCAACTAGGATTTTTAACTTTAAATTATTATTTTACTTGTTTGTAATGAAATAATTTCCATTATTTTATATTTTTGTACCTTTTTTATGTGAATAGCAATACGACAAACAGCAGACGAGCCATCCGATGGTAAGTGGTCGCAGTCGCGCAGGATGGACATTAGTAATGCCAAAGACGTGACGTCGTTTGCCAAAAAATTTTAAACAGCCGTTAGGCATGTTTAATCATGTCTTGAAACTATGCTTATATTGTTTGACAAATCGATCAAACTTGAAGTCAAAGTTGGTTTTAGAAAATGCTAAAACACTGATACCTACGAGTGTATACCAGACGGGGGATCGATCCAAACCGAACCAGACTATGTCACTATTGTTCAGATTGTTACGTCACTCTTAGATTGTTATGTTCATGATATTTTTTCTAAATTTTTATAGTCCTGCAACCCACGCTACACACAAATCCTAATGCAGAAGTATGAATAGGTGATCATTTATTTTTTAATTTACTTACAAGATATGTCAATAATAAATATGTTTGAATCAGACAAATACGACGATGACAGAAGAAGAGACAGGGCTAGAAGGCGCAGTAGCTGACGACGCCGACGCAGAGTACGTGCGCAGCGTGTGCGAGCGCGACATTGTGGGAACCGCGTGTGCCCTCGCGCGGTACTCTCCGTTGCTGCGCTCCCTGCTGCTGGGTGCGCGCGGCCCACCCGCGCTTCATGCCGCTGCCGCACTTACTTACACTAGGTACGTATGTAGACGCTGCTTGGTACGGTCAAGGAATTCCACAATACTACGTGGAGGCCTGGGGGTGTCATGAGCGTAGTAAGCGTCTTTTATCAATATCAGTCCTAATTATCTAGTAATAAGTGACTGTCTCTGGTTTCTGTAATATTTAGGGTG
This sequence comes from Megathymus violae, assembly GCA_003671415.1. NCBI lineage: Eukaryota > Metazoa > Arthropoda > Insecta > Lepidoptera > Hesperiidae > Megathymus > Megathymus violae. Next base: position 1,386,760 of record PDGT01000041.1, read on the forward strand.
AGTGGAAATATGTTGGCAATCCCTTAGGGGTTGTACGGGAGGTCATTTACAACCAAATTACCTGTTACAACCCTATACAAATATCAACCATTTTCGAGTAATTTAATATTATGATATTATAAATTATAATTTATATAAAAGTTCAGTTACAGGATCCAAGGGACTCTTCAGTAAATAAAATAGCTACCATAGCTCTGTAATGGATCGTTATTTGTGGGAATTTTAATTTTTTTCTGTGATGAATAGAATGTGTTATTTAAAAACCAAAACTTAACTTGTAATGTTTTACCAATTAACCGGACTTGAATGTTTTTCACTATTTTGCATAGATTCATGCTGGTATCCAGTTCGGTGTGCGAAGAAGGGCTGCAGGTAATGATGACAATTCTCAAGCGGTCGAAGAATGTTGCTCTGAGGACAAATCTAATCATAGCTTTCGCCGACCTCACATTGAGGTTTCCCAATTTGACCCAGCCCTGGACTCAACATATTTATCACACGTAAGCTACGGTTATAGAGATTTTACAGTTTATTTAGGTATCGTATAGGTCAGTGATTCTCAACCACTGTGCCGCGGCACTTTTGTGTGCCGCCAAATTTCAAAAGTGTGCCGCCAAATTTTGCAAATATATAATAATGTTAATATTATTAAATTATATAATTTAAAAAGAAAAATATTTTTAACATGAATATATATTTAAATCCACAAAAAAATATATTGTATTATTTGCTTTGCAACGCGTTTTTCTTAGTGCCAAATTATGATGAAGCGGCGTGCATAGCAATAGGAATATGTCTCAAGTCGGCGCACACTTGCCACTTCTGCGTACAAAACGTGTTGTTTTAGTGATAGCATTGTCATTTTTACGACCAAATATAAATGAAATTATCAAAAAACATCAAGCTCAAATTTCGCATTAAAAATATTTTTATTATTAGCTTGTAATTAATCCCTTAATAAACGTTTAGTTAGTATTGTAGTATATATTAGTTTATTTCGTATATTTAAATTTTTTGTCATAAACTATTTATGCAGTGTGTTCTTTGTGTGCCGCCAAATTTTGAAATCGTTAAATATGTGCCGCAACAAAAAAAAGGTTGAGAATCTCTGGTATAGGTATATGTATTTGGTAACTGAAGGCATTTTTCCTTTACGTTAGTCAAGTGTGCGTAATTGTAAAAATGTCACTTCACTCGCAAATTATTTATGTACACTATGCAAAAACACCTAACAACTATTTGTTAATCTCCAAGATGTAAATTATGGAATCAATATACATAATCTGTTTCAACTAATGCTAAAGCCGGCCTTTGAAAATAATATCCATCTCAAACATATATAAAACAATCATACATATACGTATCCCCTGTAATAACTTATACATTACAGTCTCAGCGACGAGGAGCTTGAGATACGTCAGTGCGCAGTGAAGATGCTGTCGTTCCTGGTGCTTCACGAGATGGTCCGCGTGAAGGGACAGATCGCGGATATGGCGCTGTGCTGCGCGGACGGGGACCCGCGCGTGGCGGCTATGACGCGCGTATTCTTCAAGCAGCTGTCGCAAAAGGGGAATGCACTCTACAACGTGATGCCCGACATCATATCCCGGCTGAGCGATCCCGATCTCAATGTGCCCGAGGAACAATACAGGGTTATAATGAAGTGAGTGTTTTGTGAGACTTCCGTTACTATGGTTTTTGTAAAGTTGCAATCGTAAGTAACTCATATTTTACTTGCTGTGGTAAATAATATTCTAAGTATTTAGAAGGCCGTAATTAGTTTTATTTTGTTTGGTGTAATTTATAAGCTACGCATTTAAACTTTTCAAAATATGATAATGTTATTAAGAATACACTCGCTACTAACAGTATTTCTAAGGAAAACACGGTTTTTTCATTCAGATATATTACGTCGCTGATACAAAAAGACCGACAGATGGAGGCTTTAGTGGAAAAGTTATGTCAACGTTTTAAATTATCTACGGAGGAGCGTCAATGGCGAGACCTGGCATATTGCCTTTCACTGTTCACGTACAACGAGCGATCACTGAAAAAACTCATCGAGAATCTAGATTGCTATAAGGATAAACTACATTGCGCTGGCGTCATGGAATCTTTTACTACCCTCATAAACAACACTTCCAAAATGGCTCGTAATGAAATTAAGGTAAACCATGGTTCACTCTGTTCAAGTTGTTCTTGATTTTGTACAAATTTTTATTTAAAAATGAAACAATTGAATAGTCAGACAATTACAAATAAATATATACAAACATTGCAGAGTTTAGTAACGGAGCTTGGTGACAAGATAGAAGAATGTTTCGCCGTGCGAGATGACGGGGAGGGAGAGCGGGGAGAGGGTAGTCAGGAAGAGGGGGAGGGGCGAGCTGCAGTGCGAGCCACGCCGCGTCGCAAAAACAATCCACGGAACCGACGACGCTCTTCCACTAGTCCTGATGAGGTAAAATTTTCAAAATTTTTCATACTCATTAACAAATGGTACCTAATAATGTGAAAAGGTGCCACCCGATCTCTATTTCTGTCACTGCCACTCTAACTTGTACTGAGGTAGCACGCCAGACAGGTGGTAATCGCCAAGTGTTTTTGGCCTCACTGAACTACGTCACAAGTTGAAATTCCGTCCTATACAGTGCGACCAGTATTGATTCTCTCACGCTAAACTGCTACTCTAATTGATTATATTTATAGCACTTATCTTAGGAATATTTATTCATAGACCCGTAGCTTGAGAATAAATATTATATTATATCACACGACGAATCACGTATACATACAAAGTTCATATGTAATAATAAACCTTTTAACGTCATTGTTGATTTCGTAAGTGTTACTTAGGGCCGGTTACTATAACGTACCTAGTATCCCTTACTGGGTTTCATGGCTAGCTATTATCCGCCAGTTTTAGAATATTTTAGTTGTAATGTTGAATAACCAGCAGTAAATGGTTTTCCCGCTTTTATTTTAGCTGGCAATTCATTTGTGACATTCCTGAAGTCGCAAATGTGCAAGGGCAGCGGTAACTATAAGAAAAAAAGTTTTAAAGTGATGAAAATCATTGAAAGCATAAAAGTTGCACTCCTGAATAAATATATATTAAATAATATATGAAATATATATATGAAATAAAATATTTCCTTTATTTTCAGAATGAACCACCAAATTTTGAGCATACGTCATCTACAAGAAAATCAAAAAGGAAAATCGCACCAAGGATCAACGCAACCAATGATTCAGACGAGTCAGGTATTATTACAGCGCATTTGAAATTTACTAAAGAAATCTTAAGCACTTGTTATTGCTGTAATTGCTGAATTGTATTATGATATAAATTCAGAATTTTATTATATAATTTCAGATGACGAGGAGATTCCAAAAACGCGAGATGAAGTTTTCAAAAAACCAACTTCTAGAAAAGTCACTCGTAAAAGAAACTGATTTTGATTAAGCGTGTTATGATTAATATTATTAACATAATTAAATATCTATTTCTATGTGTTAATATTTTATTTTCAATATTACTTAAATGTGAGTGTTTTGCAACAAACAATAAGATATATAGATCATGAATAGTGAACACTAGTGTAACTTAATATTTGACTATTTCTTTAATTCTAAAATCTATCCAGTTATTATGAATCTGTTTTAAGAAGATTGAGAATAAAAACCAAGCTCTTTAAATATTTATGAATGTCTTATTATAGTAAAAACGTGTTATCTTGCTAATCTTAACATCAGACGAAAATGTATAAATTTCGTTCCTTCACTTTAAACGCGAAACTGCGTAACAAAATTTAATTTTTCTTGATCTTTGTACACAAATCCATGGCGTAAACCAAAAAAACTAGAATTTTTTTTTATGGAACTTCTGGGACGGACTGAAATGAGGTATTTAATTTTTTTTAAGTGAAACTTCTTTAGTACCATTGTGATTTGAAACTCGGTGAAACAAAAAGCAATAGTAAATAACGACAATACATCTATAAGATTCAGACTGAGATAATTAAATAGAATAGATTATTCCGTGTTTCTCATTACTTGGTGTCCTCTTTGTGCGATGCTTCATAGCCTTCCCAATCTTTTCTTTCTTTCTTTCTTTTATATTATATGACTAACACGCTACCACATTCTTAGAACTCGCGTGTGATGGTTAAGAAACAACGAATTCTACCGAGCACAATAAATTTTTGAAATTATTATTTGGTAAGGAACTTCAGAAAACGTTTCACGATCTCTGAATGATTTTTTTAGAATTACAAGTAAATAACTACTGATGATATGATGAAAAGAAAAACTTAGATGTACGAAAAAAAGAATGCGGAAACAGTAAAACGACTAAATCGTTATTTGAACAAAATTAAATCATAAGTGATCCTTAAAAAAACAGCCTGCTTGGCTTCTAATGTGGCAAGAAAATAAATATTTAATTATAAAGATCAATTATTTTCACAACGAAAAATCATTATCGTTATTTTGTAAACTTGAAATTTATTCTGAATAGGGTTTCAGTAAGAAAATTTGAAACATAAAATTTAAGATTGTTACAAGCTTCTATAAGTTATATTATGGAGAGTAGCGCAGGAATTGTTCGAAATAATTTTCAAATCGCGGTTCCCCCATCTCACAACTCGTCGTACGGCAAATATTCATCTTTAGTGCGTTGGGAACAACATCCCGCTTGTGCAGTCGACGCGGTTTGCGTCGTCATTCGTTGCAGCGACGGTGTTCCCGGCTACTTATGATATGGGAATCTGCACGAGGAGAGTGAATAAGCTTTTACAAGTTAGCGCATACTTCAACTTAGATTTCATCACCAACCAACTTTTTTTTGTCAAATATTTTTTAAATTCCTTTATGGTAGAAAAGATCTTTTGACATATGTATGTACTCTACCTCTGTATATTGACATTTGACAGATAATACCAAAACAATAATGAAAATCTAATCTAAGCGTATATTCAAAACTATTGTGCGATGTACATTTAGTTTTCAGTCACCATAATTTAGTATGTTATGGTGAGATATTCACAACAAAAAGTACTCGGTTTATCTCTCTATTTAATTATATTAATGCTCAGACCTAACTTGACCATGGTAAGAACTCACATTAAATGTAGGGTTGGTGTATACCCTCGTTCCACAGTTACTAGATTTTCAGTTCCTGATGATAAAGTAAATTGGGCTACGGAATACAAAAATTACGAACCACCTTATTATACAGCATCGACAGTGTTTGGTAAACCATGGGCTGATCCAGAAATAGGTAAATTATGACTGTACTGGTAGCTGCAATGATACAGGAATTTCTTATCTAAACTTTTTTAATGTTACAGGGGATTCTACTTTTAAACCTGAATGGAATAGTCTTGATGGTAAAATAAGCAGAGAAAGTCATACAGGTACATACCAAATTGCCAATGGTTACCCTCTTAACCCTATTGGACGGACTGGTATACGTGGCCGAGGACTTCTTGGTCGCTGGGGTCCAAATCATGCTGCAGATCCAATTGTTACAAGGTGGAAGAAGCTCTCTAATGGAGAAGTGGAACACGACAAAAATAATAAGTATGTGGTTAATTTCTAACATTCTCAATTTATGATTAAATAGTGCAAATATTATCCATATAGGTTGGTCTTTTTCAGACCAATCCTTCAATTTGTAGCAATAAAGCGTGGAGATACTGGGGAGTGGGCATTACCTGGTGGTATGGTTGACCCTGGAGAAAAAGTAACTACAACTGCTATTAGAGAATTCCAAGAGGAAGCAATGAATTCTTTAGCTGTATCTGAAGGTAACATTATTTAACTCATTTTATATTCAAGTACATTTATTTACAAGTACATTATTGATCCTTATTTATTTTTGTTTTCACAGATAATAAAGAGCAATGGAATGTTATGTTTAAAGATTTCTTCAGTAACGGATTAGAAATCTATAAAGGGTATGTAGATGATCCCCGCAACACTGATAATTCTTGGATGGAGACTGTGGCTTATAACTTTCATGATGAAGACGGCTCTGTAGTTGGAGCATTGCACCTTCATGCGGGTGATGATGCAGTCGGGGTTCGCTGGGTCGATATTACTACAGATCTAAAACTCTATGCTAGCCACGAAGATATAGTTAACACAGTACTAAAAAACATGTATTGAGTATTTAATACAAAGTATAATAAGATCTAATATTTTGGACTTTTATTCATCATTAGAACAACCTTATTGTAAAATGACATATCAAGCTTACTAAATCTTCCTTTTCTCACTCTGCCCTGTATGTTCCCATATCTTTAAACCAGTATTTAATAGGATCATAAGATAAATAGTAATAGACACACATAGATAACAGTAGGCTGAAAATCAAAATATGTGTATAAAACTTGAAGAAAAAAATAAATTTCAAATATTAAGCATGTATAAAAATAAGAAAAAAATATATATTTGGTCGTAATATAGAAAAATAATTTTGAAATCCATGAATTAATCTTAAATAGTACAAAAATAAAACAACTAATGAGAGGCTCACTCTTTATTCAGCAGATATGTGACATAGTAACTACAGTCTACATAAATGAGTACAGGAAAGATTTACTTACATTGAAATTCAAATGTCTGATAATGATGAAACAAATAACCAACACAGAAATTATGTCCTGTGAAGGACAAGGAATGGATGCATATTATTTTAATAACCAGAGATATACTAAGTAAATCCAGACAATGTTCATAATAAAAATATTATTTATGAAAGATATTTCAAAAACAAAAAAACACACATGTGAATGATATTCCGGTTAAGTAGTAAAAAAAGTCGTATTGACTTATCGTTTACATGTATTTTAACTGCATTATAATTTAATTACTACCACATATAAACAGCTAAAATTTTCTGAGACTAGTACGAAAAAGAGTAAAGGCCCAACATAAGAATATCCATAAACTAATAAAGCTTGATTGTAATCTGTTAAAAAAAAGAAAATAAGAAAAGCTGTATCTTCTCGATCAAGTTAATTAATATGGGTTGGCGATGAAAATTGAAATATATCTAAAATCCAACTCCTTTTTTGGTTTTCAAAGGGGTAAAGAATCATAATAGGCCAGGTTTATAAAACAAATTAGAGTTATCAGTTTTCATACATTTTATATTCTTGTTCAGAGATATTCATAACATCAGCTTAAAAATTAACTACTGGAAAGTATACAAATACAACTAAAACATTGTGTGTGAAAAAATGGACACAATAATATACATACAATAATTATAACACACTCACACTACACACTTCATCTATTTCAGAAACAGCTAAGTTCCAACTTATTAATAATATTGGTCCCCAGCACACAGTAACTCCGCTGGCAGGCTCGTGTGACAAAATTTCTTATAGGTAGGTAAAAGTAGTTAAATTGCAAAATGTAAATGCGTTTTATATGGAGAGAATTATTAGGTTTAATTTAGCACATTTCAGATTATATCAAAACTGTTAGTAAATGTGCTTTATAAACCCAAAGGATGAATGAATTAATGACTGAATTTTACGGGTTTATTCATAACTTATATAAATTTAATACAATATTTTAACATGATGTTAAAATTTGGAAGAATATAATAAACTTTAGAAAAATGTCTTTTATTTAAGAGTCATATAAATTACGTCACAACAAGTTCATGTATTTTGGTGGTCCTCCCGTCCTTGGCAGAGATGGTCACGTCTGAGAGACCACCTCTCTTATTTTGTGACATCACATATTTTACAATATTTGAGTTACAAATTATGTAATTTAAAATTTTCTCATACGAGTACGATGTTTGTGACCAATCTCTTGACACTCGACGTCACAGATTATTGACCTCTTCCCCTTCGTGTATCGTAATTTATGGATGACTACTCACAACATATTAAATTGTTCACATTTTACAAGATTTACTGTATGATGTAATAATTTTAAATGTACCTATACAGATTATTTGTTTACATTAAAAGTCGCATACCAACATCACTCAAAAGCTTTCATTTAAACACGTGAAAGTGCACTTACATTTTTGCTTCTGCATTCTTCACCACTCCTTTATATATGTATATATATATAAATATATAAATATATATGTATATATATATATATATATATATATATACACACACATAAACTAGACAGTATGACATTGCACATAATAATATCATACGGCGCACAAAGTAACTTTATACTTTTATTATTAAATGCTTTATGCATATAACTACTAATATTGTTAAAATAAAAGTAACAATGTTTTTCGAACCATTTCTTTCAAGGCTATATTAAAATTAAAATAAATCTGCAAACTATTTTTAATAACATTCTAATGTTACTCGATTATAGTGTAGGTATATAAAGCTATAAAAATAATTTTGGAGAAGTACATTGTCCAATCTAGAATAACATGATTATTAACTTATTTAAAAATACAATACACACAAGTGTTTATAGAACACTAATATACAATTTACACAAACTACTACTACATTATGCGTTAAATAACAATACGAGGGACTACTAGTTTTTCTAAAATCAGGTTTTTTTGAGATGACGTACACCTTATTACAATGAGAAATCTTTACAAACTAAATAATGGCTTCAATTTAAAATATTATGTTTATATTTTTTTTTATATTGTAAGTATAATAAGCCCTAGATTTTTTTTAAATTAATAACATTCAATCCCAGTATCGTCCGCATTTCGTTCACCCAACAATAATAACATTAACAAATCATGTACCGTCGGAGCATCAACCAGAGCACCAAAGAATGGTTATATTATAGTCACTACGACACCATATCCGTAGATGACAGCGAGTTGTATGCCTGATAGCAATTCACGTCGTTCATCAGCTTCTGTATGTTTGCAGTGAACGTCGGTAGATCCTAGAAAATAAGTAAAATTAAATTTTAATTAAAATGTATTCAAACATACTTTAGACTCCATACCGAGTGTCCTTGTGTTATGGTGACTAGTCTTGTGCTGAAGGTTCATATAAATTTTATAACTTAACAGGTTGCCATAGAATTAATCAGTGGGATAGAGGGGGTAATAATATTGTCATGAATTCTCTATCAACGAATAAACTTTGTGAATATTAAATCAAACAGTCAACACATACAAAATCAACACCATCAGTAAGAGACACCAACGCTAACATATATAAAGATAAATTCCTGAGTGCCGGACGTCTGGTAGCTCAACTACTTAATCACATAATGATATATTGTTCGTCAAACTCTTTAACCCCTTTTTAAAACTCGCGAATAATGCCCATTCACACACCTGTGACATACTTAAAAGAGCATTGCGCAGCGACCTGTACATACATTTATATTCTACTTTGTTCACTCGCATCAATCAAATAGAGCAGCCTAAAAGTTTAGCAGTGATAAAGTTTAGCAGTGGTTCGAGTGTGACGCAATCGAACAAATCAGCATTTTCATATTCAATTACGTTATACTTAATTACGTTTAATTGTCTCTTTTAAGGCAGTACGTAGCTAACCACCGTTGTCACATCTCGTGCTCCCTATTAACCACATTTTACTATTGTTACGAATACTTTAAATAGTTCTAAAGATTTATATCAAGTTTGTGTAATTCAGTTAAATATAATTAGTATTTGCTAGAAACTCTGGACTCCTCATTCATACGCTCTGCAACCAATAAACCACTCTATCATAATAGAACTAAAAAGGGGGTTGACTCCGAGCCAAAAGGAGAGTTAACACCACCCCTTTTTACACCACTGGCAATAAAGCACGAGGGTCTCGAGTTCGAATCCCGCACACATTTCTAATTTTTCACATTATGTACATATTAATTAATTATTGTTACAAGGTGGAGTCAAACATCGTGAGGAAACCTACACACCTGAGAGTTCTCCATATTGTTCTCAAAGGTGTGTAAAGTTTTCCAACCCGTACTTGGCCAGCGTGACGTACTATGACCTTAGCCTCTCTTATAGTGAGAGGAGATCCGAGCCCCAGAAGTGTAATGATGATAAAGTTGGGCATGCAGTATAACAGTATTGATTAACTGAATAACACAAATCGGTATATATGTTACTTACCGTGTCGGGAGGAAAGTGTTCTAGGAGGTTCGCGGCGTGCGGCGGCAGGGAGGGCAGCGCGCGCAGGTAGTGCGGCAGGAACCCGTGACGGAAGGCGGTGAAATCGACGGCGGCCATCGCGTGCACCGCGGCCAGCGCCTCGTCGCGCACGAGCGCGCGCGCCCCGCCCTCGGCCAGCCCCGACAGCAGCACCGATAGAAACTCGCACATGAACTCCGCGCGGAACAGCGCCTGACAATATTGAATGTTATTATAATTATGTTCACTATCAATAAAGTGTTGAAGACAGGGTTCTGGTGTTCCGGGTTCGTTTTCCAGCGAGGCAGAAATTTGAATGAGTTTAAATTTCTTTTCTTGGTCTGGATATTTGTGTCCTTTTGTTTGTGTGCTGCGTGGTTTATTGTACTATTAATGAATGTATATTAATAATGAAGCTGCAAAATAGCCAAATCTGTACGTTAAATATTTTTTTAGAAATTTTAATGTAGATATGCTTTTATCATGGATATAGAGGTAAGATCTTTTTTTTTTCGAATTTTTGTCTATCCTCTGTGCACGTACTAAAGTATATGAGAGAAAGAAATTAGTAAACTAAAATCATTATTATCTTATATTATACATAGGTCATAATTAAGGATACCTTTGATTCCGGGGAATGGATTCGTTCCCGGGAATACGACAGAAGTTAATATGGACATTCTATTTAGAGCGCAGTAAACAAAATTGTGACTGCCTGGCTGCAGCAATTACAATAAATTAATACATTGTAATTCATACAACTAAAAAAACCCATTACCAAAACAATGCGACTGACGCGACCCGAGGGCGGGTTACCAGTTCATAGATAAAAATGTTTTGAACCAGCATGCGTAAGCAACAACCATAATGTCGGAATCGTGTTCCTCTCATCCTTCTCGGCTAACGTTTGCTTCGACTTAAGTTTGATACTTAAAATTAGTAGTAAGAGAGCGTTTTTTATAAATGTCAGAAGAAAATTATTTTCCCTGAAGTTCTTGCCGCTCCAACTTCCCCGGGTGCTCAATTCAGATGATCACTCAAATAATGGTAATAAAACTATAACACCGCCAAATCTGTACATCAATTATTTTTATTGTTTGTTAAAGATTTTTTTTAAATGTTGTCTATCTAAACATGTATAACAATAACACACTGAACAGATTTAGATGATTGGATTTGAAACTAATATTATGGATACTTTTCTTCTTTGGAAATGGATATGTTCGCGCATAATTTTCCACAACGAAGCTAAGACAACCCGCCTTCGCCTACATACTGAACTAATGCCGTAGTTCCAGTTGGCCTAATTCGACTTCGAAATTTGACTGTGAAGGCCTTTGTTATGACGTCGCGTTCGGTGATAGCAGTGAATACGACATACCTTATGGTAGAGCTTCCATTTGGTATTGAGAACATCGAGCGTGTCGATGTTGATCCGCAGCAGCTCGATGTCAGGCAGCATCAGCGCGCGGCCGACCGCCGCCAGCGCGCCGCGCAGCTCGTTGTGCCGCCGCGCGCCCTCCTCGCCCTCGCAATTGTGAGGGAAGAAATAGCGCCACCGATGCACAAGTACACTGTAACATCAACCAGTGTTTTTTTTTTTAAATCTTATTATTTAATAATTGCCATACACAAAAAGTTTGTCTCCGTGTCATCGGTTTGTTTCCAAGTACTCGTCTATCACACATTGACAATTATGTGCAATGACATATGATAAATTGCACTAAACGTGAAATTGAAACAATTAGTGCTAGACTGTAAACACTCGATTCACGCTCGATCGTGTTCAACGATATTAAATCATTACATTATCATTTTTACTCTATTCTGATATGTTACCTGGCGAGCAATCGGTGCGCGGCGCGGGCGAGCGCGGGCGAGTCGCGCGCGGCCGGCAGCACGTGCGTGTGCAGCAGGGCGAGCACGGCGCGCACGCGCACTCCGCCCCCACCCGCCTCCACGCCTAGTCGCACGCACTCCACCAGTCGCTCCACGCTGCCCTCCGCCTCGCCGCCGCCACCCCTGAGCGGATGTATAATACAAAAAACTAATTGTACAGTGGCTCTAGTTTATTATGGGCCCCTTGCAATGTTCGTGCTTTGTGTTTAAAGTTTGGATATTGTTATGTTGATATATAGGGAAATGAAAATAATTCCGAGAAATACTAAATAATAAATTTAGTGACATGACATGATCACGCAATAGCTAGTATGTTTTTAGTGTAGAGTAAAATACATTACACTATTACACATTGATGGACTAGCAATATTGTAGGTACTTATTTATATACGACTATTTTGATACACAAATACACTACACAGTTAGATCCAATCCACTTCCCTGATATCTGGCAACTATTGTTATTGTTATTTTTGAGATATTCTCTACGTATGTACAAAAAAAATCGTAGTTTCGTTGTTTCTGAATTAAAGATAACCTTATTCGGAGGGCAACGATATTGTTCATTATTTACATTACGAATCAATAGGTTCACATTTTAGGTAACTTTAAAAAGACACATTAAACTCCAAAAAAAATAAAAACAATTATACAAATCAACAAATTATTTTAAATGAGTGCAAAAACAACCCCATTACTATTTGTAGCTATGTCGACAGATTTTGATTTAAGCTACTTACTATACAACATTAAATCTACATTAAATTTTAAAGAATTATTAAAATAGCTGCCGCTGTACTGGAGATTTACCTTCCGAATAAACACAAACTCACAAAATTTGCAATCTCTATTTATAATACTAGTATGGACTTCTTAAAAAACCGTATCTAGTCCATGTATGTTATTAATGTTTCACGGCAACCTTCGTATTTCAATTGTGGTCAACTTCACACTAGTTGGATCCAATTTCGCCGTCCCTCAATTCATATATAATTGCTACTATTCTTTATACTTGTCGACGGCGGCCGAAACACGAAGACACCGCACAACTTTTACAACGATAACGCACCGTGCAATTATTCTGTACACAACAACTGCCATCCAGCGGCCCGCGTAAAGAATATTAATTTTGTCGTCATTAGCTTCGGTGGCACCTCTGAGCGACTTCGAGAAAGACGTCGATGGCGGTGTATGCGAAGTTGCCGAGCTGCGGCAGGAGGGCGGTGAAAAGCGCGAGGAAGAAGTCTGTGATCTCCGCGTCGGCGGTCGCACCCGCCGGCTCGCACAACAGCCGCAGCGCCGCCTCCGCCGCGCCCTGGATACCCTCCGCTATCACCTACCAACGAAATAGGAAAAGCTAGACCTTACGCCTAGAAATAGCAACTACATTGTTTTAGGACTGTGTTTTTCTCGTTCTATGGGTTAGAAATTACAATATTAATTTATAACTTTTTTATTTATGGACGGATTGCAGTGAAACGATACTGAACTTTAAATATTTAAGGGATGCTTAATGCAATACATCAGTAAAAACCATAGCGTCGGTTAAGGCATTTCTGAGAATAAATTAGGACAATGATTGAAATAACGAAGATAAAAATTCTGACAAAAAAAATTTTTTCCGTTAATGAAGGCCCCTGATAATAGTTTCTCTCATAGTTTATGTACAGAAAGCGATAAGTCAGAATTTTATAATAAGTATGTATATACGACGTATCGCATGTACCTTTTTGGAGCTTGTAGACGCCCCAGCGAACGCATGAAGCAGTTCGGTAAGGGGCGGCAACGCAGCGGCGGG